>JAHQIW010006447.1:0-39673 GCA_019055375.1 Parelaphostrongylus tenuis
CAACAAACACTTGAAGATAATCTGTGGTTCTTCTTAATGATGAAAATAAAGTCGAAACATTCTATACGGACAGCGAGAGTTTATCAGAGAAGACCGTCAATTCTTTACGGACATCTATGGAGATTTTAAAACGAACTCTAGACTTAGAAGAACACCCGAAAAAAGTCAGATTGGAGCTCATGGTTTGATACGGATAGAATAGGGCTAGAGGCTATGAAAGTCTATCATAGCGACAAACATCAATCACGACAACCGACAGTTTCAAAAGCCCCACTGCCACCGATGGACGTTTGAATCTCTTAATGGAGAGTAGCACATTAAAATAAATCACATCTTGATGAGTCAAGGGTTGTGCCTGAGCCATGTCATTGTTGTTCCCATATTCCACACGAAATAGACTATCGTCCCCTATGTGATAAGTTAATTTTTCCGTGAAAAGAAGAGAAAGATGCTAAATTTGAGGAATGAGCAACATTAGCCACATCCACAAAATCGCAAGACTCGTTGGAGTCTCGCAATGTTCACTTTATTCACTGCCATTCTCGAAAACTTCATATGAACTTTACAATGAGATGATATCGGAGTTAGAATCAGCGGTCGATTATTGAACATAATTTGCTTCGCTGATTGCTTCGTCTTTATGACACAAAGCGTCAGTCGGCCGGGAGTGCTGGTCGATTTCGAGAGCGCCTGCGGAAAGAGTGAAATCAATCGAAGTTTTGATTAATAAGTGTTTAAAAATTATGAGATGAGTTTCATACTTCAAGGTATTGAAAAGGAAGAGGGTAAAGAAAGCAATGCCCTATAACGAGAACCGATGAACGAGAGCTGTTACCCATTGCATTTTCCCTGATGCCAAGTGTTTCACACAAAGACCCAATTATCCGATTCCTTTAAAACTATAGAACAAAGATACGATGCCCAACGAATTATTAAAGAGAGAGCAAATAATCGCTTAACGGTGTTCCTTACCACCTCAACATCGAAGACTTTAGTACAAGTAAAATCGCCAAGTATGAAACTCAGTTTTGTTTTTGCAGATACAGAGCAATAGAGTGTCCTCTCAGAAAACAGATGAAATTCTTAAATTGCCAAGATTTTACCGATCAAGTGATTAGCAACAGTCTGAAAAAAGCAAAAAAGGCGCCTTCCTCAGAGGGTTGTAAATGATTGGAAATGAGGGTATCGTACGAATGATTAAGCTCTAACATTGCCACATCTCATTCAAAATATTTGCCGAAGGATTAGAATTGTAGCGAAAGACGCTGCCAGTGCAACTGACGAGTCAGGGACAAAAGCTCATTTACCATATATCGCAGTTCATGGCATTTTGAAAACAGTGTTTTCTCCCAATATGGTGATGAAACATTGGCTGTTTAGATGAGTACATAATAAGTTAGCGCACACTCAGTGTTCGTTCGTTCTCTGCGAACAAGTGATGAGAGTGGTAATCCGTCTATGTATGCCTATTTTGACTTCAAAACTTCAGTATTACTCACCAATGATCACGAAGACGTCGCAACACGTTGGCAGACGTTGCCCGAACCGACCACCATTTGTAAGCAAATAGCACTGAAATGAATTCGAAAAATTATAAAACCTGTTTTAAATCGGCATTATTGGCACATCATGTGTATTCACGGACATTGTGTGCGCTTTCACTTCGCCTTACTTTCTATGGGCATTTGGCTCTAGCTTTTTTTAATCATCTTCCGCCTTCGCTTGCATTTTAGTTGCGCTGGATTGCTTTTATTCCCTTTTTTCCTTGTTAGTATAATAATAATGTAGAGCAAGGCTATATATTATTACGTATTCTCAGAAATTTTGGTGCTAGAACAATGAACACCAATTTTTTTGACTGGAAATAATCAAAATTGCTAAGCAACACTATTGGCTCAAAAACTGCTCCGCCGTTATTCACCACCACTAAAGAAAAGTGAGAGTTTTTTTTTTTTTTGGAAAAACCAAGTCAATGGTCGATGTGAGGCCAACGAGGAGCTTTAGTTCCGCGCTCGAAATGATTTGTAGCAAAGACTATGCTCTTGGGACTTGAGCGGGCCGATTCACTTTAACTTGCTTCCAGCCGGTAAGACGATCAACGTCAAGCGTGCTGTGACGCCTGGATCGCCGCAATTGGGTTCTGTCACGTCGATGCCGCTGAAATCTCATTGTGGTTTCAAGACAACGCACGCTTGCATCTCGCCAAATTTACGAGGAAGAAGTTGCTCAAACTGGACTGGGAGTTGCTTAAATATCACCGTGCAGTCCTGATTTAACGCTGTCTGGCTATCATCTCTTCCAGCAGCTGTGGCCACTTCCTGAGCAAGAGGCATTTCTGTAACGTCAATCATTTGCGTCGAGGATTCTCAACACACTTTGAATCCTAGGATGACGATTTCTATGAGCGGGGTGTATTTATTTACTGCCTGGAAGATGGCGGATATGTGTTCAAATTGATGGTGCACACTTTAAATAGAGCTGTTAAGCAATTTGAATTGAATCTAGTTAAAACCTTTGATGCTTTTTTCTCTACTGCCAAAGGTATGAGAAATACAGATAGGAAGATGTGTATTGTGAAAACACGGACGCGACGGATGTGAGATATAGTTTTGTTCTCGATGCTACAGTGCAAAAAACCATTTGAAAACCAAGTACACCGTTGAAATTCTCATGATTTGAGCTATCGAATGCCTATGAAGCTCTAGCAGAACCCCTTTATGAAAAAGCTGAAACAATATGAGGAGGACGGAAATGATTTGATCTTTTCTACTAACAGCAACACTATTAATAATGTCCAAATAAACTACGCTTCAATCTAAAAGACCACTAATTCGACAAACAGTTGAAGATAATCTGTGGCTCTGCTTAGTAACGAAGATGAGGTTGAAACATTCTGTACGGATCGCAAAAGCTCATCAGAGACCCTACATTCCTCATGGTCATCAGCGGAGATTTTAACGCGAAAACTAGACTTAGCAGAACACTTGAAGAAAGTGAGATTAGGGTCCATGATTTAGAATGGATAGAACAGGGTAAGAGGCTATGAAAGCCTATCATAGCGACAAACACCATCCGGACGTAGTAATCTCTCAACGGATAGTAGCACAATAAAATAGATCACATCTTAGGAGTCAGGGGCAGTGCTTAACCAATGTCGTTGGTGTTCCGTATTCCACACGAGATGAGACTATCGTCCGCTTTGTGAAACGTTAATTTTTCTGTGAAAAGAAGAGAAAGCCGCTAAATTTGAGGAATGAGCACTATGAACCACATCCACAAAATCGCAAGACTCATTGAAGTCGCGCTATATTTGCTTTGTTCACAGCCACCCTTCAAAACGTCACGTGAACTTTAGAATGGGGCAACACATAAGTTAAAATCAACGGTCGACAATTGATCCTCCTTTGCTTCGCTGATTACTCGTCCTTATGACACAAAGCATCATACGGTTGGAAATGTTGACCAATTTTGAGAGCGCCTGTGGAAAGATTAGAATTGAAGTTTTGATTTATCAGTCTTCAAAAATCAAAAATTAGTTTTACACACCATGCTATCAAAAAATAAAGACGCTCAAGCAGGCAATGCTCAATAGCGAGAACCGATGGACGAAAGCTGTTAGCGACTGCATTTCTCTTAATGTCAAGTGCTTCACACAAAGACCTCCAACTCGATGATGCGATTCCTTCAAGAAAAGCATAGAAAAACATATGAAGCCCAACATATTCCTATAGAAATGTAGAGCTCACTGGAGCAATTTTGTACGCGATAGAGAAACATGGAAGTAATGCTGGGGCCGATCCAACTCGACGATCAAAGAAATGACAAGTGATACAGGTGATAGTATGCACGTTGCTACTATGAGAGAATCATTATTTAATGGTGTTCGTTATCACTGTGAGATTAAGGAATGAGTGGCAGAAAATATCGACACAATCGATTGACACCAGGCACGCACACACATTCATCTGCCATAAAGCTGGACGATTTTAACGCATTAACCCACCAAATCAACAACAAGTTGCTCGTATAAGACAGAGAAGTTAGAAGATCTTTGGTCCCTTTATAACCTTGCGGCAGAATCGGGGATATTATCGCTACGTCGAGATTGAAGTTCAATTGGGTAAGACGTGTAATGCATACTTTTTATAATACATGCACCCAAAACATATGCAAAAGTAAACGCTCACTTTACTTCTGCTCCTATTCGTACCACCCTCCCCCCCCATTCGTACTCCATATCACATCCGGAGGCCGAAAACAGAAGGTCGCTTGCTGTTGGGAAAAAACTCATAATCTGTGAACGATGTCGTTTTCTTTTATGCTCATGCCAGTCTTGACTAGAAAATCTTAGTAGTGTTCATCTCTGTCGATCAGAAAGACGCCGCGTCGAGCCTTTAAACGTCGACCAGCTCGACCAGCAATGAACAAGGCAACTTGTTTCATGTCGGAAATACGATCGGGGTATCGTTGCAGTCACGGACACTGGGCAAAGTTGAATTGCAAAATCGCAGTCGTCCTGCAATCAAAAGCTTCCCTTGCTTTTCTGTCCATTGTATCTCGTTTGTTCCACACCATATGGAGTTTTACAAGTGCTAGCTGCGTTATATTATTAGTATTATCCACTTATTCACCTATCTTCCACAGTTTGAAATATAATCCGGTCAGACTGTCTCTCTTATGTCGTTTGACTACTGTAGGTTGATAAATATGTGAAGTAATGTTATATAATTGTAATAATGTAGTGTAATAGTGAATATCACGGATGCAGTGTATAATAACAGAGACTGTGCGAGAAAATTCTTCGAAGATAGTTCTTTTCTTGACAATTAAAGCGGTATTGATCAGATTTTCTTCCATTATAGCAAAATATAAAATTCTGCATTAATATTCTATTTTGATGATGACGAGAGAGATGGCTTCTTATCGAAATTGTACACAAGAGTACTAAGTGAAAAAACTACTGCAGTCAACCACAAAATGGTATCTTGTTGTATTGGAGAACAAGTTACCCCATCCTTTGTCATTTATTTCCACCTACAAGTTTCGTCTGGGCTCTTCTGAATTCTCACTTGGTCATGATTGAAGGCGGCGTTAAACAGTTTTTATTATTATTTATTTATTCATTCAAATAAGCGGTAATTACAATTATTTTTTATTGTTCGGATCACAGTACTTCTAGCATTCAATTCGCTTTTCGTCTTCTCCATTAATGGCGTATAAAAATGACTTTCATAGAAAGCCTTTAGTAACATATCGATCTTTCTGGTTATAAATTGTCTTTAGGGTATGAATTTCATTATACAATAACCAAAACACCCTATGCAATTCAAGAGACTAGATGTTCACTCAAAGTGTAAATTGTAATAGTAATTCATTTCATCCAAAGCACTAAAAAATCAGTTTAAAAAAGCCAAATTAGTTTTTAAAATTTTTAATTTTGCAACTATCGAACGATTATCAAAACTTTACTGCAGAGCCAGGCATAAACGATAGCAAAGCATGCGAACACTGCGGAAGCGGAGCGCAGTTTATGCTCATCGCATTAACAGCGCTCAAGAAACCAAGATTTGCAATTCAGCTCAAAATTAAGTTTATATTTAGTGCTACTATTTCTCAATCTATCAAATAATTACTGAAACTTTGGTCAAAAATTTGCTTTGTGAAAAGACCATGAGACCACGAGTGCAAATTACACTGGGCACTCCGAAGAAAATAACGCAATTTTCTCTTTGTTGCTATAGCTTACTGAAAAGACATTTCTAAAACTATGAAGTACCATCCAAACCGCAATTTTTTCGGTTATGGAACGGTTATTTGAAGTCTGACGAAAATTCTATAGTTGACGAGAAAATTACGAAAATTCGCGTGTACCATGAGTGGTACACGCGGTTTCGAAAGGGTTAAATAAGCCGCTAACCAGTGAGGTGTTGATTTTCACCACAACTTGACGTTTTTCCAAAAATCATACTCTCTATGGAGTACGGTAAGAACAATTGAGTACGCTTTCATTTGAATCGTCAATTCGACTTGACAAATCAGACTCCCTTTTAACGGTTTTTCAAAAGTGGAAACCTAGAGGGTTGGAGTTGGGACCTGAAAATAAAAATACCTGGTGAAGTTAATGAAATTGGGAAATTCAGTCAAAATCCAACGAGAATGCCATTTTATAGCTGACAAAGGTAGCTCTTTACTTCAGTCGACATGCGCACAACTTCTAATGGAAGTCATCTTCAATACCATTATCTTAAGTGAATCTAATCACCTATATCACATGTCGTCCCGTTGATCGTCGAGTGACTCGAGCGGATACCAGCAACAATTTCATTTTTTCCTATTGCGTGCAAGAGTAGCCCAGTGGGTCCTCCTCGCTCTAGGAATTTGCTAAGCATCATATCTTTCTTCAATGCTTTTCGTGAACAAATCAGACCATCGGGTCTGTGGTCTTCCTGTAGAACGCTTGATACCCAAAAAATCCAGTCGGTAACGGTTCTCGTCCATCGTTTGTCGTTAAAGCGCGCATCACGTGTACGGCCTGCCTTATTCTCGATATTTAGGCGTCTAAAATGGAGTCACTGATTTTCGATCGTTGCGTGAGTGGGAATTTCGAATCATTCTATCATTTGTGAGATACGTGGTACTCTTAGCATCGACCTCTCGAGTGCGCGTTCAATAACGCCAAGTGATCTTTTATCCTGCCTACGTATCGATCAGGTTTCTGCTGCATACGCTAGAGCAGGGATAATCGTCGAATAGAAAAGGTGGGTACGGAGTCGGATGTGCTTTGCCCTCTTCACTAAATCTTCGATGCTCTTAGACGTTTCCCAAAATGCTCGTTTACTCCTGCTCAACTCTAGAGCTATATCGTTCATCATGTTGATTACACGATCCAGATAGACGTAACTGGAGTATGCGGAGATTTTCGTGACGTTGAACGTGAATGAGGCAATCAAAACCCATCCATTCCTTATGGATATCGTTTTCATTAGATTTAGTTGAAGGTCAATCTTTGCACAGGCGTTGTCGAAATCGGTCAACATTCGTTCCGCTTTGCTGATGCTTTTTGTTGTGATGACGATATCACCAGCGAAGTAAAGGTGGCTTAATTGCCAACTGTCAATTTTCATTCACATATCGTCCATTTTGATGTTCATATGACAATTTGTAGGAGGGCAGTGAATATTTTGGCAAAGTTGTATCGCCTTATCGAACCCCTTGTCTTACGTCGATGGTGCTATTATTCTAGAATGGAGGTATTTTGGTTGTGAAATTCTCTCATAGCTCACGAAGGATCATTATTACCGAGTAGGCACACTCTGGTTATCCAGAGCCTCTACAAGCGCCTCTGTTTCCACTGAATCAAAGGCTTTCTTTGAATTTGTGAAAGTGAGACAGACCGATATCTTGTACTCTTGTGTAACCTCAGTGAGTCTTGTAATTGTGTGGATATGGTCTATGGTACTAAATCCACTTCGGAACCGTACTTGTTCGCATGGCTGCCTCTCGTCAAGTGTTCTGTCAATCATGTTTAGGATGACTCGAGTAAAGAGTTTGTAGACAACCAACAGCAAGCAGATTGGGCGATGATTGCCTATGTCGTGATAGTCTCCCTTTCAAACCATAGCAGGATTTGCTGGTTTTCCATTGAACGAGTACCTTGCATTCTAACGGGTAGCGAGTGAAGAGCCAAGTCAGGGTGTAGATAAGATTTGGCAGTAGGTTATTCAGGTGTTCTGCTCTGATCCTCTCTAAACCGGGTGTTGTTCTGTTCTTCACCAACGGTATAGCGTGTTGGATTCTGGAAGGAGGCACCAGTGGAACGACAGATTCACCCTCTTTCAATTTATATGACGGTAGGAGGGAATGGCTAGCGAAGAGAAGCGAGCACCACCGGTGGATGATTTTTTTCACTGGACTTCCGAAAGCCGTAAGTGCCCCATTAGAGCATGGTAGTGCAATCATCTTGGCTCTATGACTGACGGAGAGTCGCTGGGCTTTGCAAATGCTCTCTACAGCTTCTGCCACATCTGCTGCTCGTCTCTCTTTGAGGTCTCCTTCAATCGCTTTTCTGCAGCGTTTCGCAAGTTTCGATGTAAGGTTTCGGTAGCCTGTAGATCGTCGGATTCTACGTTGACGCATCGGCTCGAGTGTCTGCGGCGACAAGCGTCGGCTCGTAACCTTAGGACTCTCGGCTTTCATAGCGTTAATATGAAGATATTCAACGTGCCGGTCGCATTCTTTGTCGATGCCGTCGACAGTAGTATCTTGCCAAGAGCCGAATAATGATTCAAATACATCCCAGTTGATGGTAGTTCTAGAACTTCGTTGTTTGAATTTAGCGGCTTTCTCTCCTCTCCGCAAAAAACGGAATGTTGCGCGAAGAAGGCGATAGTGTGATCCCGTGCAGATATTAGGAACAAAGCGGCATCAGTGAGGCAAAACCTACGATTTACTATGATGTGGTCTATTTCGTTCTGGCACTCTCCATTGGGAAACTCCCACGCCCGTCAACGAGATTGAGACTATTGAGATTATGAGATACCATGGATGGTTTGGGTCCTTATGATAAACTCAGTTAGCCTTTCACTATGTTCATTCCATTCTAGTCCGTGGGTCTCAATGTGTCGTTCTTCAGACGTTCTTCTAACTTCAATTTTTGCGTTAAAATCTCCAACTGTGATCTTGAAGAAGGTGTGGTCTTCTTTGAAGAATTTTTTGAGGTCCATATACAACGCTTCGATTTCGTCTTTGTCATAGCTTGATGTTGGCGCGTAAGCAACTAAGACGGTCAAAGTTGGCATTGATCCACATCGCTTCAACCGTAATCGTCCAATACGGGCTTACTAGTTGTTCATGGTCCATGTTCACGGTCAAATTCGATTTGACGATGGCGCCAACTCCGTCGACACCTCTGCTATCGCATGTTGCAAGAAACACTTCTTCTCCGGTGTCACAAACGGCTTGAAAAAGATGACGTCTTCTTGCCTCGGCCAGGCCAATAACGTCGTATCTAATCCTTCATTCGTGAATCAATAGATCTTCTAAAAAGGATTCGTGAGCCAATGTTCTTACATTGTAGGTACAGATCGTCATTTCAGTCCGTTTCGATTTTGGCAGCCTAGTTTGGCCCTAAGATTTTAGCATCTAAATAAATATGGAAAAGTGGCTAGACAACGCCACTCTACTTGACAAGGAAAGAGCAATCATCGAAGGTTTAATCCGCAGTGTTCTTGATTGCACGCTACACATCGTGCTATCAATTATTACATTACATATCCATTGCATTATTTATATATATAGCTACTCTATATTTTTATTATGCTATAACAAGTTACAGGCATCAAATTCAATTCAACGCAACTGAAACACAGAAGAAGGCGGAGAACGATCAGAGCTACGACCATGCGGTTTACATGATAGGACGAGTTGAGTGCAAATCTCTTTGGTGAGCAATGTCCACGTTTTCACACGATATTTCCATAATGTCGGCTCAAAACAAACTCTATAATTTTTTGGATTCGTTCCAATACTGCCTGCTGGCAGATGTCGGTCGATATGATCGACGCTTGTCGACGTGAGACAACATTTTTCTGATCATCGGTGAGTTCTACTGGAGTACTGCAGTCAGAATAAACAGAAATGCATTGCTGTGAGTGAAATGTTTTCCAATTAATCTGCACCTTTTTTCAGAAGAACAGCGAACTTCCGAAAAATTGAAGCACTTCTCGGTCTTGCACATTGCTGCTTGCAATATTCGCCATCACGGTCAACTCCGCCTGGCTAGTCAAAATTTAGACAGTGAAATTGGTGCAAAATTGAATCGCGTATTGAAATCTGAGTTATTTTACCAATCAATAAGCGATAGGACGAGTTAAAGTGGGTTCTGTAGGTTACAACTCCACCGTTTGGCTTACAAGACAGCAAAGATTTGAAAGCGGCTAAAAGGGTTTGAAAAATTGATTTAGCCGACGTTGCCTACCGAAATCCACATAATCTATGTTGTGGAGAATGTGATAAAGACAGGATTTGCCATTGGAGCTAGGTCATAAGATAATAGAAAAAAAAAAACTCAAATTTGTATTTATTTCTTGACTTTACAGTATCGTTTACCTAATAGTGGCTTGGAGCTTGCCATGTCAAAGAAATAGTGGTACAATTCGGTTGAACGGCGACAACTTTTTAAGCCAATCTTATTCGCTGGCAAAAAATTTTCATGGAGATGTTAATAATAATTCGAAAGCTTAGATCCATGGTCACAATTCCACATCGTCGATTTTTCACAGCACCCTTTCCTACGGTGGCATCAAGGATAAAATTTTATTTCACACTTGCCTTTCACCTTCATTTCTACAACGCGCTATGATTTTCTGGTAGCCTAAAGACATATCAATGTGTAGAGGAAATTTTCTAGTATCTTAGCCAATGGTTTTGTCAAAAATTTCTCTTAAAGCAGAGGAAAAATTCGCAATTGAATAACAATATACTGATCGTCCCGCGTTCCTCGCCGCCCGCCCCGCCCCCTGCCACATCCGTTGTCTTGTCGAATAGCCAGTAAACAACCTGCCAAAATATTAAACTCGATTTTAATTTCCCTGCTAAACCGTCTATCCAGAAAATAAGCACATCAATACATTCGTAAATATTACGCTATCGGATGATTACTAATAGTCTCGAGAAAGGGCTCTGTCAGGTGAGATTTAAAGCACAAAGCAAAAGACCAAAACAGATCAAAGATCAAAAACGCTTTTTCAAAAAGCAAAAATGTTTTTGAATTCCTCGAAGGTTATGTTTTAAAATAGGCACTAGCACTCGAAGGAAGGAGTTTTGCCCATCGAAATATAAGCGGATAAGGAAGAAAAACACGTGGTCATGTGGAACAAATTGTTGTTTTAGATTGTACAGCGCTGTAAAAGGATGTTTTGAAATTCCTACCACTTAGAGCTCAATTCAAAGACTCAAGATTTCGAATGACTTCCAACACTCCTATGAAAAATTCTTGTCAAGTGGATGGAATCGGCTTAAATATTTCTCACCGTCTAACCAAAATGCCAAAATAATTTATTTTGACGCATGCCTATTATTGACGATGTAGTGTTCTGCCGGTGTCTATTATAATCGTCGATTGTATAATTTTAATACGAGACATACTTGCTAGTCACGTTTACGGAAAGTCGTCGTAAATTTCGTTTTATGTATTTCAAATTCGAAAGGTTTTCAACGCTTGGAGTTCTCTATTGCTTTGCAAAATATGATATCTCACGGAATAGAATAATTTCTTTTCCATTTGTTAAAATGTGGCAAAAAGATCTTTTGGTGCGTTCGAGTAGTGTAGGGTAAACCTCATAGCCACTGCGCTCTTCTCATTCATTTTTTGAAACTAGTCTATTGAGCTGATTTTTCTTTTTGTGTATATTTAATTATCTTGAGAATTAACTTTATAGTTCCCTTTGATAAAGCTAATTTTATGAGGTCGAAAAATAAGACTCGGTTGGCTAATAATTCGAAGTCTTCGTCTTTCTCAATATCAGTAATACGGGCTGTCTGTCCTTAGCCGCTTCCAGTGAATCTCGGCTTCATTGTTATTCGAGTCATATTTCCTTTGGTATATCAGCGCTTGAGGAAAGAATCTACACTATTCGGCGACGCTGTTGAGCCAATTTATCGTTAAAAGAGTTGTCTTCTCCATGTAATTTATGGTCGTTAACATTATAAAGTCGCCTTTGTGAATTTTGCTCATTTGTACCGATAAGGCATAGTCTTGCTCGAGTTTATGAAACAAAGGTATTACGCTCCAAGTCTTGTTACCATCACAGCATTCTTGTTTTCACAATTGTTAGTTTACTTTTATTCCTCAGAATATCGTCGTTTCATACTTTACTATCTTGTCTGAAACCAGCAAATAGAATGTTAGTATCATTTTTCAAAAGATCATTTTCTCTGACGAGACGAATAAAGATCCTCTCAAAATTTTCTTAAAGTATAGAATTCAACTGCGCAAAAACCAGCAAAGGCAATTGAATGGTTTTGTGAATTGCAATGACGTCGTGCCTTGCGTGTCTTGAGCTTTCAGAGAACATGAAAAACAGTGCAGGATTAATCACATTGAAGAAGACGTCCTGCTTGAGCAGTGTCCGTCTCTTGAAAGAGTCATCTATCATTGAGATATTCATAAATTCGCTCTTCTCTTTACTATTCGCTGGTTCTTCAAGTTGAGCCGACTATATGCTAAAAAGGCAAGCCTCGATCTATCGATTCACAACCAGCTTAGAAGTTTTACGCATCACCAATGATGCTCAACGGTTCCTTCTGAGATAGCGCTGACACAAATAACTTTAGCTGGCGTTAACGTTCAGATCTTTGGAAGCCTATTCAAGGTTTGAGATTCAGTATTTATATAGAAGGGAGACTTGTGAATGAGCCTGTTATATAACAAAAAAGATTAGCGTAACATGAAGCGTAACATTTATTAACTCCGAAAAAAGTGGAATCTGTTGAAACGTTAATAGACTAAAGTAATTAGCCTATTATCAACCATGCCTGCCCACATATAAATAATTATCACTTTCAATAGACTTTATAATGTCTATGGGCTACCTATAAGTTTAGAAGCCCAAGTTATTACTCTATTTTACTGTTCAATTGAAAACATCATTGTCTTGCTTTGCTACGGCTTCTACCTTTACTACTCAGTTTACATTTAACCGATTCTGTGGAAGTCGTTTTACATTTTGAATTGTGTCATAACAAAAATATATGTAAAATCTGCATTGAATGATTGTTTTTTGGTGCCATTTAACACCTATTCCTCAAAGCTATATGAAGTTGTGCTCAATTGTAACTTAATTTTTTTAGTCCATGTAGTATGCCGTCATAGAGGACATGTTCTGAAGGAGACGTTGAGATTACGTAATGCTAAAAAAATCTTCCACGGTTATACAACGTCCACTAAAAGCCACAACACGTCTGTTAAGTCCTTGAAGTATTTGATGTCGTAATAGCAAGGTAACTACAAATGACGTGCTTAAGCCATAGACAAGGAAAAAAAAGGTTTTCATGACAGTAGTTTCTGAAGCACATATCCGAAAAAAACGCTGTGTTTTTGGTGATATGGTAGGAATAACTGATTGATACAGTGTGTAGTAGTTAGATCTGCATTTTATTAAGTTTCAAAGTAATATGTTCAAAATTCTCGCCTCACATCACTTATATGGAGCATTTTGTAGTTGTGGATCTCCAATTTTTTCACCGAACAAAATTCCTTTTGATTTGATGAGCGAATTGCATGGACAGTCGCTCATATCGCGATAACCTTTCTGGAACGAAAGACTTATGGCATTAATCTCTACTCTGCGGCACGATGAGAAGTCCGTAGTGACGAGTGGTTAGCGATGCCGACCATCTTGAGAAAGGTTTTTGGTTCTATATTTCACCACGACAATTTACAAGACGTTTTCAGATGCCGACTATTATTTGAAGGTTGTTCTAGAACGCAATTTTTATAGCAAAAAGTGAAAAGGCTTAGTTATCTAATATTTCAGTACTTCTTGATAGTAAACGTAGAATTTTGAGGTAGCAACGCATGTCCAACGTATTTCGCAATTCCTTTAACGAGAGTGGCGCACCGAAAACCTATTCTCAACTGTGTAGATATTTTAGAAGAACTTATACAGAAAGGAATGCGTTTGGTTTTGTGGAATCTATGCGCTTTTTCTACAATCTTTCTTAAATAAGAATCTTCGCTATCAATCGACACCGAGAAATAACACAAAAATCCTTTCAAAATGGCACCACAAAGTAGCACCGGAATCGCAACGAAATGTTTGAAAGGAAAGTTGAATCATCAACCTTCTGTCTGATGGACATTGCTTACTACTTGGCACATATACTCGACGAGGCAGGCAGCACCATGGAGGGGTTAGTACCATGGGTTTATCGTACCCAGATTGCTAAAGCAGCCTTCAAGCTGTTATTCTGCAACATATTCACAGGCGCACCCAATGAGAAGCCAAAAACAGCCATATTGCTACAGATGTTACGCATCGAGAATCTTAGTTAATTCGAAAAATCTATTGATTTCTTACCTTTAGCAAGAAAAGAGTGTTCAGTGGGCGCCATATTTTTCAAAATCTTATGATCACCGCAGGGCAGGGAATAATGAACTACCTTAGATCGCACGACAAGGTTATGAACATTGATAAAATTTTCAGCTAACCTTTTTTCGCCGCCAAAATTCGCCACCTTTTTGTTCCAACAGAGCATACTAGAAGTGTCCAGAGAATTTTGTGGTGCAGTCACAAAATACAAATGATCAGGGAGGAATAAAACAAAAATCATTTCCTGTGGAGTTACAATGAGATGAAGAATGTTGTTCTTTGATTTTAAGTGTCATAGCCATCATCTATCTGCGAGGCTTATTGGATAAGAAAAATAGCACAAAATTTAGTCAAACACTCAATGAGAGACAAAAATTAGATCAGCAACGCTTGAATATGACTACTTCACATTTCGGTCAACGTGGATTATAAGGCAGTACGCGCTATGACGCTGTCAAACGGCTTTTTATAGTTGGTAAAGTCGGAACAAGAAGAACATGAGATCTGTTGCAACGGACTTTACTAATTTGCGACGCGGTTTTAATGTGACTCATGTAGCTGAATTCGGCCGATCTGCCTGTCCAGAAAGCTGTGTTTCATCCATGAACTGCGGTTTGCGTAGATGAGAGTTATTCGTATAGAGTATAGCCAATAGTAAGAGACAATATTCACGAAGAATTAATCTGTCACCCTTTTTAGTAGGATAAATATGCGCAAATTCTCTAATGGTATCAGATTTTTTTCTTTAAAGAAGTTTGATGTCACGTTTCTTGCAGAAGTACGTGAAAAATCTGGCCACCAGCACTAAGGAAATCGGCAGTGATGCCATAAAATTCTAAAGCTATCCTTCAAGATTTCTTTCCTAGCTGAATCTCCATAGATATAAATCTCTGCTGGTTTTTTACCAGTGATGATTGCGGTGTATGGGACGGAAGATGTGCAGCGAAAAGGTCTGTCACACTGCTTTTTCGTTATCACTTCCTTGCCGTGGACAATGTAGTATTAATCGTATTTTAGCTTATCAAGACGGATGATGGAGCCTAATAGTCCGAGAAATTATAACACCGATAGTGGCCACATTTGGTGAATTCTATGTGTGCAAAGGATTTGATGTTCTTTACCTTCTTTACTACATCATCGATGCTGTCTAACATTTCCACAGCTAATGTAGCTGGTCCATTCGCACACATTATTTCGCTGAGCATCAATAAAGTGTTCAAAACCATTCCGCTCATCATGAACATCTTTTCGGTGGAATATAGTCGGAGGCCAATATTTTATAGGCGTTACCGTAATTGGTCACACACGTCCCGTCTGATTCATTTCGGTTCCATATGAACGGTATCATTAGTGAGGTGAGGATGGTGTAGAAGTTGAGCATTCATTATTCTGTCTTATTCCATACGCCAGACCGTTGACGGTGGTTGCCGGCAGACTGATGCGCTGTGGTGTAGAAAGAGTGTCGGCAAAATAGGCTTCGCAAGTTCAACATGGTCAAAGACGCTCCCCGGAAGTGGTGAAATGCGGGATCGAATCCAGCACGACACCATAGTTTTGCACATCACTCGGCATCATTTGTTAATTCTATTGACAAGCTATAAATTGCACAGTAATCGAGAAAAATGAACATTAAAAAAATGCTTCTGTGACAAAACATTGAAACAAGCCTATTCACTCCATGGCACTTGTACATTGCAACCTTGATCGATGGCAAAACAAAAACGTTGTATTGGAGCAACTCACGTCTCGACAACAGCGTGAACAAAAACTATGCTATATGTATCAGCTAATCTACTGCAATGCTGTTTGTCGGGTCAGCTGTCCGTACCAATTCTCTCTTACCTTACTATTGCCAACTATGGTCACTGTTCGTTGTTGCCACAGAATAAATTTCAAGTTTAGGTACTAAGTCGTTTATTTATGATTAGAGACTTGTAATGAGGTAGTAGCATTAACAAGACGTCAGATGTGAAGAAAATGATGCACCACAGTGATGCCACTTTGTGATGACACAGAGAGTAACAAGGAACATTAAAAATGACCAAGTATCTTTTACAATAGTGCTAGAGTTAGGAAGCAAAGAATTATTTATAGCATAAGTTCTTAGCTAGGAATATGAAGCAGAGTTTGATGAAAATGTTACAGGATATTAGCATGCATCCACAAATGAGTAAAGCACCTATCATCCATAAACGGAGCGTACAATTGACTAATGATGCTCGAGGATTGCTACACATGCACACAAGTGAAACGGTGAAGAAGCAGACATTACAAAGACAACGTGCAGATAGGTTCGATGCCATCATCCTAAGTGTCGTTACAGTAGAATGCACAGTATCTTAAAACTCCTAAGATGATGGTTGCATTGCAAACTTCGTTTTTTCTAGATGATGATTACGCGAAGTTTGGATAATCGCCTAGATTAGTAGCTAATGTTTCGGTTGTTCTGCATTCAACTGGGTCCAATGTCGCTATGTGGTTGCCAGGCCACGCCATTGACGGTTCGTTGCTAATAGGTTGATACAACAGCATCATAAAAGATTGATGACAGAACAGAGGCGCCGGTATGGCAACTGGGTTATCATGCATCCCAGGAAAGGTTAAAATGGGACTTCGGTTCTTACCGTAGAAACAATGACAAATCGAAAAAAAAGTCTTATAAAAGTCATCGGACGGCGTCATAGCCAGACCGAAGAGAAGGAGAATAGCAATTTTCAATGCAAGGGACACGAATTTCTCACTCGTCGACGTATCGGAGACCTTAGAGATGAAAGTAATAAAATAGAAAGAAGAGAAAACACTATTTGTGGCTGTATCTCACATCGCATCGTCCCACGAAAAGAAATAAGCGGCGAAAAGAAGTTGAAACATTGTGAATTTTCCCAAAGTTTCATTATATCACTTCACATTTTGCACAACCAAATCATTCCCGTTGACGCACACTAACGGCTTGGAATGACGTATATCTTCTTCAGCGATACCATATACTTCCAGTGCTTGCGAAGGCATTTTCTCTTATGCGTGCGACGTTGTTGTGTTCTAGTTTATGTAAACTGCATTCCACAAGTCAGGATAAAAGTGTTTAAACGATAAAACTGCAGACTCATTTATATCCTGCAGAATAGAGATATTTGGCTCACTTTCAAAGAGCAAAATGTGTGGCAGAGTGCTGATCAGATGATTTGATCGCTTCAGCAGGAATATGATGTTATATTGGATATCCAATATTTTTGACTAATACGTAAAACTCACACAAATTTCCGACTTTGAGAGATCTTTGTTCTGATAGTTGTGATGGAAGTGGTAAACCTCTATGTGGTAGATAAGAGAACTGAATGCAAACTAAAAACAATTATGTGCTTTCCAGAGACGCAGTTTGATTAAACATATACACTTCCTGCTCTACAGCCCCAGTTTGACACGCCTTTATTTTTACGAATCACTCTCACTGAAACCATGTAGTTAGGAAGGATGGGAAGTAGAGCAGCTACGAGTCCGCTCTAATGAGGTTTCTCTCGGCCTTCCGGGAAAAATTGGTAAGCTGACCATGTGTACCCAGAGACTATGTTCAGAGTCCAAAAAGTTATACTTGTCTATAAGATGCTACAAACAATGAAAAATGGAGCTCATTCCCCTAACCTCAAAGAGCACTCAGCACGGCAGTATCGTGCAAGAAGAGTACGATTAGGCAGCTAAAATCTCACAACCAAACTAGGCTACCAAAACGAGAAGGACTAAAGAGACGATCTCTACCTGGAATCACATATACTTGCATACGCATCCTCTATAGAAAATCTAGATGCAGACAAGAGAATAAATTGCGACATTATTGGCCTTGACTGAGACAAGAAGTAACCACTTGGTCTCACTCCCGACGATCACACTAAAAAGAATCGGTTTTTGAAAGAAGCTTTAGTAGAGTTGTCAGCAGTGTTCAAGCTTTTGTCGAAACGAGTTCTAACATAGACATTAACTTATTTTAAAACGAAACGCTGCCTATGGGCCTAAGAAAGTTCTTCAGAATGGACCATGACATCTTCAACGTCATCGCTGAAAGTCTTAACGTGGAAGCTGGTTCTATAAGAACGTCTGAAAAACGGCACAATGGGACCAATGGGATGGAGAAAATAATCTTCGATCAACACTCGGATCTCTTAAGCCGTCACATCATCTTATCGTATTTGCCGCTCCACCGGTTCGCCCTTCCAAAGTTCGACATTCTATTGTGTCGTTTAAGAGTAAATCATCGCTTGCCTTAGGCAAAATAGGTCCCAAACACCTGAAAAACCGACCAGTTTTTCCACACTTGCCTTGCACTTTATTCGATACTTGTCACATTTAAGGCTCCCATTTAATAGAAAATCAAAAAGATCATGTTATTGTTCAAAAAAATTTGAAGAACATGGGACCTTCACGACACTGACGATTATCGCCCATTCTGCGTGCTGATGCCTCATGTAGATTCTTCACTCTTGTCGAATTGAACAGAACTAAGGGAACTCTGGACAAAGGGCACATGTGAACAAGCAATGTTTCGAAAGGTATTAGTTCTATAGCTTGCATGCGCACATTAACAATATTGGTGAGATTTTTTTCAAAAGTTCAAAAGACTGCTCTTCTCATTTCCATCACATTGAAGGAAGTCCAGAATGCAGCCTAAAGGGAAGCAGTCATAGAGGCTCTGAACAGCCGAGACGTTATTACTCAAGACGAAAAGAATTTCCGTCTAATTTATAAAGATTTGGAGGCGAAAATATTATTATAATGATATTTTTATCGAAGTAAGAGGAGGTGTTTGACGAGGCAATATTATTTTCGTATTCACTGTCACCATTCGGAATGCTAAGCAAACAATGGAATAAGACAGAATAATGAATGGTCAACTTCTACACCATCCTCACCTCACTAATGATACCGTTCATATGGAACCGAACCCAACAGCTGGGCATGCTAGACCAATAAACATTAATTCAATATAATTCCAAAAAAGAATGATTTAAGCTCAAAAAAGGGGTTGGTACGCCCAGGGTCATACACCGGTGTTTCGGAGGTTCGTCCTCCTCATCAGTGACCCCCGCCCCACATTCAGCCCTGCATTGAAGCAAGGAGGGAGGCGTATGTGGTGATGGCACAGTGTACTATGACACTGTACCATCACCACCACTCAGTCGATAGATTTTTTTTGCTGTTAGATCAAAACTATATCAAAAGATCGACTGTTTTTGAAACCCCGCAAAAAATATTTAATATAATCCCAAAAAAGAATGATTTAAGCTCAAAAGCTCACGAGTGTTTTAGATAGATCTCGATGCTAGCAATCACATGTTGCTATTGGATTCTGGATCCGATTGAAACAGACTGAGTAATGTCGTAAAAAGGAGTGCTATACTAAAATAAAGCATATCAATAGTGATTATTGCTCAGCATGAATTCTCTCTGAGCTTTTACATGTTTCAGCCAAGATGTTAGTATTTTAGATAGATCTCGATGCCAGCAATCACATGGTACTCTTGGACTCCGGATCTGATTTAAACAGACTAAGTAATGACGTAAAAGTGGTGCTATACTAAATAAAGCATATCGGCAGTGACTATTGTTCACCATGAATTCTCTGTGACGTTTTACACGTTTCAGCCAAGATGCGAGTGTTTTAGATAGGTCTCGATGCCAGTAATCAAAAGGTGCTATTGAATAACGGATCTGCTTTAAACAGACTAAGTAATGACGTAAAAAGTGGTGCTATGCTATAATAAAGCTTGTCAGCAGCGTAACATTCAACATGAATTCTCTGCGCGCTTTCACACGTTTAGCCAAGATGCCAGTATTTTTAGATAGATCTCGATGCCAGCAATCACATGGTACTATTGGATTCCGGACCCGATTGAAACACAATGAGTAATGCCGTAAAAAGGAGTGCTATACTACAAAAAAGCATATCAGTAGTGATTATTGTTCAGGATGAAATCTCTGTGCGCTTTTACACGTTTAGCCAAAATGCTAGTATTTTAGATAGATCTCAATGCCAGCAATCAGATGGTACTATTGGATTTCGGATCCCATTCAAACAGACTAAGTAATGTCGTAAAAAGGAGTGCTATACTATAATAATGCATATCAGTGGTGATTATTGCTCAGCATGGGTTCTCTGTACGCTTTTACACGCTTTAGCCAAGATGCGAGTATTTTAGATAGGAATAGTACTCCAACCCCTTTTTTGAGCTTAAATCATTCTTTTTTGGAATTATATTGAATGTTTTTTGGGGGTTTCAAAAACAGTCGATCTTTTGATATAGTTTTTGATCTAACAGCAAAAAATCTATCGACTGAGTGGTGGTGATGGTACCAGTGTCATAGTACACTGTGCCATCACCACATACGCCTCCCTCCTTGCTTCAATGCAGGGCTGAATGTGGGGCGGGGGTCACTGATGAGGAGGACGAACCTCCGAAACACCGGTGTATGACCCTGGGCGTACCAACCCCTTTTTTGAGCTTAAATCATTCTTTTTTGGAATTATATTGAATTAATGTTTATTGGTCTAGCATGCCCAGCTGTTGGGTTCGGTTCCATATGAACGGTATCATTAGTGAGGTGAGGATGGTGTAGAAGTTGACCATTCATTATTCTGTCTTATTCCATTGTTTGCTTAGCATTCCGAATGGTGACAGTGAATACGAAAATAATATTGCCTCGTCAAACACCTCCTCTTACTTCGATAAAAATATCATTATAATAATATTTTCGCCTCCAAATCTTTATAAATTAGACGGAAATTCTTTTCGTCTTGAGTAATAACGTCTCGGCTGTTCAGAGCCTCTATGACTGCTTCCCTTTAGGCTGCATTCTGGACTTCCTTCAATGTGATGGAAATGAGAAGAGCAGTCTTTTGAACTTTTGAAAAAAATCTCACCAATATTGTTAATGTGCGCATGCAAGCTATAGAACTAATACCTTTCGAAACATTGCTTGTTCACATGTGCCCTTTGTCCAGAGTTCCCTTAGTTCTGTTCAATTCGACAAGAGTGAAGAATCTACATGAGGCATCAGCACGCAGAATGGGCGATAATCGTCAGTGTCGTGAAGGTCCCATGTTCTTCAAATTTTTTTGAACAATAACATGATCTTTTTGATTTTCTATTAAATGGGAGCCTTAAAATGTGACAAGTATCGAATAAAGTGCAAGGCAAGTGTGGAAAAACTGGTCGGTTTTTCAGGTGTTTGGGACCTATTTTGCCTAAGGCAAGCGATGATTTACTCTTAAACGACACAATAGAATGTCGAACTTTGGAAGGGCGAACCGGTGGAGCGGCAAATACGATAAGATGATGTGACGGCTTAAGAGATCCGAGTGTTGATCGAAGATTATTTTCTCCATCCCATTGGTCCCATTGTGCCGTTTTTCAGACGTTCTTATAGAACCAGCTTCCACGTTAAGACTTTCAGCGATGACGTTGAAGATGTCATGGTCCATTCTGAAGAACTTTCTTAGGCCCATAGGCAGCGTTTCGTTTTAAAATAAGTTAATGTCTATGTTAGAACTCGTTTCGACAAAAGCTTGAACACTGCTGACAACTCTACTAAAGCTTCTTTCAAAAACCGATTCTTTTTAGTGTGATCGTCGGGAGTGAGACCAAGTGGTTACTTCTTGTCTCAGTCAAGGCCAATAATGTCGCAATTTATTCTCTTGTCTGCATCTAGATTTTCTATAGAGGATGCGTATGCAAGTATATGTGATTCCAGGTAGAGATCGTCTCTTTAGTCCTTCTCGTTTTGGTAGCCTAGTTTGGTTGTGAGATTTTAGCTGCCTAATCGTACTCTTCTTGCACGATACTGCCGTGCTGAGTGCTCTTTGAGGTTAGGGGAATGAGCTCCATTTTTCATTGTTTGTAGCATCTTATAGACAAGTATAACTTTTTGGACTCTGAACATAGTCTCTGGGTACACATGGTCAGCTTACCAATTTTTCCCGGAAGGCCGAGAGAAACCTCATTAGAGCGGACTCGTAGCTGCTCTACTTCCCATCCTTCCTAACTACATGGTTTCAGTGAGAGTGATTCGTAAAAATAAAGGCGTGTCAAACTGGGGCTGTAGAGCAGGAAGTGTATATGTTTAATCAAACTGCGTCTCTGGAAAGCACATAATTGTTTTTAGTTTGCATTCAGTTCTCTTATCTACCACATAGAGGTTTACCACTTCCATCACAACTATCAGAACAAAGATCTCTCAAAGTCGGAAATTTGTGTGAGTTTTACGTATTAGTCAAAAATATTGGATATCCAATATAACATCATATTCCTGCTGAAGCGATCAAATCATCTGATCAGCACTCTGCCACACATTTTGCTCTTTGAAAGTGAGCCAAATATCTCTATTCTGCAGGATATAAATGAGTCTGCAGTTTTATCGTTTAAACACTTTTATCCTGACTTGTGGAATGCAGTTTACATAAACTAGAACACAACAACGTCGCACGCATAAGAGAAAATGCCTTCGCAAGCACTGGAAGTATATGGTATCGCTGAAGAAGATATACGTCATTCCAAGCCGTTAGTGTGCGTCAACGGGAATGATTTGGTTGTGCAAAATGTGAAGTGATATAATGAAACTTTGGGAAAATTCACAATGTTTCAACTTCTTTTCGCCGCTTATTTCTTTTCGTGGGACGATGCGATGTGAGATACAGCCACAAATAGTGTTTTCTCTTCTTTCTATTTTATTACTTTCATCTCTAAGGTCTCCGATACGTCGACGAGTGAGAAATTCGTGTCCCTTGCATTGAAAATTGCTATTCTCCTTCTCTTCGGTCTGGCTATGACGCCGTCCGATGACTTTTATAAGACTTTTTTTTCGATTTGTCATTGTTTCTACGGTAAGAACCGAAGTCCCATTTTAACCTTTCCTGGGATGCATGATAACCCAGTTGCCATACCGGCGCCTCTGTTCTGTCATCAATCTTTTTATGATGCTGTTGTATCAACCTATTAGCAACGAACCGTCAATGGCGTGGCCTGGCAACCACATAGCGACATTGGACCCAGTTGAATGCAGAACAACCGAAACATTAGCTACTAATCTAGGCGATTATCCAAACTTCGCGTAATCATCATCTAGAAAAAACGAAGTTTGCAATGCAACCATCATCTTAGGAGTTTTAAGATACTGTGCATTCTACTGTAACGACACTTAGGATGATGGCATCGAACCTATCTGCACGTTGTCTTTGTAATGTCTGCTTCTTCACCGTTTCACTTGTGTGCATGTGTAGCAATCCTCGAGCATCATTAGTCAATTGTACGCTCCGTTTATGGATGATAGGTGCTTTACTCATTTGTGGATGCATGCTAATATCCTGTAACATTTTCATCAAACTCTGCTTCATATTCCTAGCTAAGAACTTATGCTATAAATAATTCTTTGCTTCCTAACTCTAGCACTATTGTAAAAGATACTTGGTCATTTTTAATGTTCCTTGTTACTCTCTGTGTCATCACAAAGTGGCATCACTGTGGTGCATCATTTTCTTCACATCTGACGTCTTGTTAATGCTACTACCTCATTACAAGTCTCTAATCATAAATAAACGACTTAGTACCTAAACTTGAAATTTATTCTGTGGCAACAACGAACAGTGACCATAGTTGGCAATAGTAAGGTAAGAGAGAATTGGTACGGACAGCTGACCCGACAAACAGCATTGCAGTAGATTAGCTGATACATATAGCATAGTTTTTGTTCACGCTGTTGTCGAGACGTGAGTTGCTCCAATACAACGTTTTTGTTTTGCCATCGATCAAGGTTGCAATGTACAAGTGCCATGGAGTGAATAGGCTTGTTTCAATGTTTTGTCACAGAAGCATTTTTTTAATGTTCATTTTTCTCGATTACTGTGCAATTTATAGCTTGTCAATAGAATTAACAAATGATGCCGAGTGATGTGCAAAACTATGGTGTCGTGCTGGATTCGATCCCGCATTTCACCACTTCCGGGGAGCGTCTTTGACCATTTGAACTTGCGAAGCCTATTTTGCCGACACTCTTTCTACACCACAGCGCATCAGTCTGCCGGCAACCAACCGTCAACGGTCTGGCGTATGGAATAAGACAGAATAATGAATGCTCAACTTCTACACCATCCTCACCTCACTAATGATACCGTTCATATGGAACCGAAATGAATCAGACGGGACGTGTGTGACCAATTACGGTAACGCCTATAAAATATTGGCCTCCGACTATATTCCACCGAAAAGATGTTCATGATGAGCGGAATGGTTTTGAACACTTTATTGATGCTCAGCGAAATGATGTGTGCGAATGGACCAGCTACATTAGCTGTGGAAATGTTAGACAGCATCGATGATGTAGTAAAGAAGGTAAAGAACATCAAATCCTTTGCACACATAGAATTCACCAAATGTGGCCACTATCGGTGTTATAATTTCTCGGACTATTAGGCTCCATCATCCGTCTTGATAAGCTAAAATACGATTAATACTACATTGTCCACGGCAAGGAAGTGATAACGAAAAAGCAGTGTGACAGACCTTTTCGCTGCACATCTTCCGTCCCATACACCGCAATCATCACTGGTAAAAAACCAGCAGAGATTTATATCTATGGAGATTCAGCTAGGAAAGAAATCTTGAAGGATAGCTTTAGAATTTTATGGCATCACTGCCGATTTCCTTAGTGCTGGTGGCCAGATTTTTCACGTACTTCTGCAAGAAACGTGACATCAAACTTCTTTAAAGAAAAAAATCTGATACCATTAGAGAATTTGCGCATATTTATCCTACTAAAAAGGGTGACAGATTAATTCTTCGTGAATATTGTCTCTTACTATTGGCTATACTCTATACGAATAACTCTCATCTACGCAAACCGCAGTTCATGGATGAAACACAGCTTTCTGGACAGGCAGATCGGCCGAATTCAGCTACATGAGTCACATTAAAACCGCGTCGCAAATTAGTAAAGTCCGTTGCAACAGATCTCATGTTCTTCTTGTTCCGACTTTACCAACTATAAAAAGCCGTTTGACAGCGTCATAGCGCGTACTGCCTTATAATCCACGTTGACCGAAATGTGAAGTAGTCATATTCAAGCGTTGCTGATCTAATTTTTGTCTCTCATTGAGTGTTTGACTAAATTTTGTGCTATTTTTCTTATCCAATAAGCCTCGCAGATAGATGATGGCTATGACACTTAAAATCAAAGAACAACATTCTTCATCTCATTGTAACTCCACAGGAAATGATTTTTGTTTTATTCCTCCCTGATCATTTGTATTTTGTGACTGCACCACAAAATTCTCTGGACACTTCTAGTATGCTCTGTTGGAACAAAAAGGTGGCGAATTTTGGCGGCGAAAAAGGTTAGCTGAAAATTTTATCAATGTTCATAACCTTGTCGTGCGATCTAAGGTAGTTCATTATTCCCTGCCCTGCGGTGATCATAAGATTTTGAAAAATATGGCGCCCACTGAACACTCTTTTCTTGCTAAAGGTAAGAAATCAATAGATTTTTCGAATTAACTAAGATTCTCGATGCGTAACATCTGTAGCAATATGGCTGTTTTTGGCTTCTCATTGGGTGCGCCTGTGAATGTGTTGCAGAATAACAGCTTGAAGGCTGCTTTAGCAATCTGGGTACGATAAACCCATGGTACTAACCCCTCCATGGTGCTGCCTGCCTCGTCGAGTATATGTGCCAAGTAGTAAGCAATGTCCATCAGACAGAAGGTTGATGATTCAACTTTCCTTTCAAACATTTCGTTGCGATTCCGGTGCTACTTTGTGGTGCCATTTTGAAAGGATTTTTGTGTTATTTCTCGGTGTCGATTGATAGCGAAGATTCTTATTTAAGAAAGATTGTAGAAAAAGCGCATAGATTCCACAAAACCAAACGCATTCCTTTCTGTATAAGTTCTTCTAAAATATCTACACAGTTGAGAATAGGTTTTCGGTGCGCCACTCTCGTTAAAGGAATTGCGAAATACGTTGGACATGCGTTGCTACCTCAAAATTCTACGTTTACTATCAAGAAGTACTGAAATATTAGATAACTAAGCCTTTTCACTTTTTGCTATAAAAATTGCGTTCTAGAACAACCTTCAAATAATAGTCGGCATCTGAAAACGTCTTGTAAATTGTCGTGGTGAAATATAGAACCAAAAACCTTTCTCAAGATGGTCGGCATCGCTAACCACTCGTCACTACGGACTTCTCATCGTGCCGCAGAGTAGAGATTAATGCCATAAGTCTTTCGTTCCAGAAAGGTTATCGCGATATGAGCGACTGTCCATGCAATTCGCTCATCAAATCAAAAGGAATTTTGTTCGGTGAAAAAATTGGAGATCCACAACTACAAAATGCTCCATATAAGTGATGTGAGGCGAGAATTTTGAACATATTACTTTGAAACTTAATAAAATGCAGATCTAACTACTACACACTGTATCAATCAGTTATTCCTACCATATCACCAAAAACACAGCGTTTTTTTCGGATATGTGCTTCAGAAACTACTGTCATGAAAACCTTTTTTTTCCTTGTCTATGGCTTAAGCACGTCATTTGTAGTTACCTTGCTATTACGACATCAAATACTTCAAGGACTTAACAGACGTGTTGTGGCTTTTAGTGGACGTTGTATAACCGTGGAAGATTTTTTTAGCATTACGTAATCTCAACGTCTCCTTCAGAACATGTCCTCTATGACGGCATACTACATGGACTAAAAAAATTAAGTTACAATTGAGCACAACTTCATATAGCTTTGAGGAATAGGTGTTAAATGGCACCAAAAAACAATCATTCAATGCAGATTTTACATATATTTTTGTTATGACACAATTCAAAATGTAAAACGACTTCCACAGAATCGGTTAAATGTAAACTGAGTAGTAAAGGTAGAAGCCGTAGCAAAGCAAGACAATGATGTTTTCAATTGAACAGTAAAATAGAGTAATAACTTGGGCTTCTAAACTTATAGGTAGCCCATAGACATTATAAAGTCTATTGAAAGTGATAATTATTTATATGTGGGCAGGCATGGTTGATAATAGGCTAATTACTTTAGTCTATTAACGTTTCAACAGATTCCACTTTTTTCGGAGTTAATAAATGTTACGCTTCATGTTACGCTAATCTTTTTTGTTATATAACAGGCTCATTCACAAGTCTCCCTTCTATATAAATACTGAATCTCAAACCTTGAATAGGCTTCCAAAGATCTGAACGTTAACGCCAGCTAAAGTTATTTGTGTCAGCGCTATCTCAGAAGGAACCGTTGAGCATCATTGGTGATGCGTAAAACTTCTAAGCTGGTTGTGAATCGATAGATCGAGGCTTGCCTTTTTAGCATATAGTCGGCTCAACTTGAAGAACCAGCGAATAGTAAAGAGAAGAGCGAATTTATGAATATCTCAATGATAGATGACTCTTTCAAGAGACGGACACTGCTCAAGCAGGACGTCTTCTTCAATGTGATTAATCCTGCACTGTTTTTCATGTTCTCTGAAAGCTCAAGACACGCAAGGCACGACGTCATTGCAATTCACAAAACCATTCAATTGCCTTTGCTGGTTTTTGCGCAGTTGAATTCTATACTTTAAGAAAATTTTGAGAGGATCTTTATTCGTCTCGTCAGAGAAAATGATCTTTTGAAAAATGATACTAACATTCTATTTGCTGGTTTCAGACAAGATAGTAAAGTATGAAACGACGATATTCTGAGGAATAAAAGTAAACTAACAATTGTGAAAACAAGAATGCTGTGATGGTAACAAGACTTGGAGCGTAATACCTTTGTTTCATAAACTCGAGCAAGACTATGCCTTATCGGTACAAATGAGCAAAATTCACAAAGGCGACTTTATAATGTTAACGACCATAAATTACATGGAGAAGACAACTCTTTTAACGATAAATTGGCTCAACAGCGTCGCCGAATAGTGTAGATTCTTTCCTCAAGCGCTGATATACCAAAGGAAATATGACTCGAATAACAATGAAGCCGAGATTCACTGGAAGCGGCTAAGGACAGACAGCCCGTATTACTGATATTGAGAAAGACGAAGACTTCGAATTATTAGCCAACCGAGTCTTATTTTTCGACCTCATAAAATTAGCTTTATCAAAGGGAACTATAAAGTTAATTCTCAAGATAATTAAATATACACAAAAAGAAAAATCAGCTCAATAGACTAGTTTCAAAAAATGAATGAGAAGAGCGCAGTGGCTATGAGGTTTACCCTACACTACTCGAACGCACCAAAAGATCTTTTTGCCACATTTTAACAAATGGAAAAGAAATTATTCTATTCCGTGAGATATCATATTTTGCAAAGCAATAGAGAACTCCAAGCGTTGAAAACCTTTCGAATTTGAAATACATAAAACGAAATTTACGACGACTTTCCGTAAACGTGACTAGCAAGTATGTCTCGTATTAAAATTATACAATCGACGATTATAATAGACACCGGCAGAACACTACATCGTCAATAATAGGCATGCGTCAAAATAAATTATTTTGGCATTTTGGTTAGACGGTGAGAAATATTTAAGCCGATTCCATCCACTTGACAAGAATTTTTCATAGGAGTGTTGGAAGTCATTCGAAATCTTGAGTCTTTGAATTGAGCTCTAAGTGGTAGGAATTTCAAAACATCCTTTTACAGCGCTGTACAATCTAAAACAACAATTTGTTCCACATGACCACGTGTTTTTCTTCCTTATCCGCTTATATTTCGATGGGCAAAACTCCTTCCTTCGAGTGCTAGTGCCTATTTTAAAACATAACCTTCGAGGAATTCAAAAACATTTTTGCTTTTTGAAAAAGCGTTTTTGATCTTTGATCTGTTTTGGTCTTTTGCTTTGTGCTTTAAATCTCACCTGACAGAGCCCTTTCTCGAGACTATTAGTAATCATCCGATAGCGTAATATTTACGAATGTATTGATGTGCTTATTTTCTGGATAGACGGTTTAGCAGGGAAATTAAAATCGAGTTTAATATTTTGGCAGGTTGTTTACTGGCTATTCGACAAGACAACGGATGTGGCAGGGGGCGGGGCGGGCGGCGAGGAACGCGGGACGATCAGTATATTGTTATTCAATTGCGAATTTTTCCTCTGCTTTAAGAGAAATTTTTGACAAAACCATTGGCTAAGATACTAGAAAATTTCCTCTACACATTGATATGTCTTTAGGCTACCAGAAAATCATAGCGCGTTGTAGAAATGAAGGTGAAAGGCAAGTGTGAAATAAAATTTTATCCTTGATGCCACCGTAGGAAAGGGTGCTGTGAAAAATCGACGATGTGGAATTGTGACCATGGATCTAAGCTTTCGAATTATTATTAACATCTCCATGAAAATTTTTTGCCAGCGAATAAGATTGGCTTAAAAAGTTGTCGCCGTTCAACCGAATTGTACCACTATTTCTTTGACATGGCAAGCTCCAAGCCACTATTAGGTAAACGATACTGTAAAGTCAAGAAATAAATACAAATTTGAGTTTTTTTTTTCTATTATCTTATGACCTAGCTCCAATGGCAAATCCTGTCTTTATCACATTCTCCACAACATAGATTATGTGGATTTCGGTAGGCAACGTCGGCTAAATCAATTTTTCAAACCCTTTTAGCCGCTTTCAAATCTTTGCTGTCTTGTAAGCCAAACGGTGGAGTTGTAACCTACAGAACCCACTTTAACTCGTCCTATCGCTTATTGATTGGTAAAATAACTCAGATTTCAATACGCGATTCAATTTTGCACCAATTTCACTGTCTAAATTTTGACTAGCCAGGCGGAGTTGACCGTGATGGCGAATATTGCAAGCAGCAATGTGCAAGACCGAGAAGTGCTTCAATTTTTCGGAAGTTCGCTGTTCTTCTGAAAAAAGGTGCAGATTAATTGGAAAACATTTCACTCACAGCAATGCATTTCTGTTTATTCTGACTGCAGTACTCCAGTAGAACTCACCGATGATCAGAAAAATGTTGTCTCACGTCGACAAGCGTCGATCATATCGACCGACATCTGCCAGCAGGCAGTATTGGAACGAATCCAAAAAATTATAGAGTTTGTTTTGAGCCGACATTATGGAAATATCGTGTGAAAACGTGGACATTGCTCACCAAAGAGATTTGCACTCAACTCGTCCTATCATGTAAACCGCATGGTCGTAGCTCTGATCGTTCTCCGCCTTCTTCTGTGTTTCAGTTGCGTTGAATTGAATTTGATGCCTGTAACTTGTTATAGCATAATAAAAATATAGAGTAGCTATATATATAAATAATGCAATGGATATGTAATGTAATAATTGATAGCACGATGTGTAGCGTGCAATCAAGAACACTGCGGATTAAACCTTCGATGATTGCTCTTTCCTTGTCAAGTAGAGTGGCGTTGTCTAGCCACTTTTCCATATTTATTTAGATGCTAAAATCTTAGGGCCAAACTAGGCTGCCAAAATCGAAACGGACTGAAATGACGATCTGTACCTACAATGTAAGAACATTGGCTCACGAATCCTTTTTAGAAGATCTATTGATTCACGAATGAAGGATTAGATACGACGTTATTGGCCTGGCCGAGGCAAGAAGACGTCATCTTTTTCAAGCCGTTTGTGACACCGGAGAAGAAGTGTTTCTTGCAACATGCGATAGCAGAGGTGTCGACGGAGTTGGCGCCATCGTCAAATCGAATTTGACCGTGAACATGGACCATGAACAACTAGTAAGCCCGTATTGGACGATTACGGTTGAAGCGATGTGGATCAATGCCAACTTTGACCGTCTTAGTTGCTTACGCGCCAACATCAAGCTATGACAAAGACGAAATCGAAGCGTTGTATATGGACCTCAAAAAATTCTTCAAAGAAGACCACACCTTCTTCAAGATCACAGTTGGAGATTTTAACGCAAAAATTGAAGTTAGAAGAACGTCTGAAGAACGACACATTGAGACCCACGGACTAGAATGGAATGAACATAGTGAAAGGCTAACTGAGTTTATCATAAGGACCCAAACCATCCATGGTATCTCATAATCTCAATAGTCTCAATCTCGTTGACGGGCGTGGGAGTTTCCCAATGGAGAGTGCCAGAACGAAATAGACCACATCATAGTAAATCGTAGGTTTTGCCTCACTGATGCCGCTTTGTTCCTAATATCTGCACGGGATCACACTATCGCCTTCTTCGCGCAACATTCCGTTTTTTGCGGAGAGGAGAGAAAGCCGCTAAATTCAAACAACGAAGTTCTAGAACTACCATCAACTGGGATGTATTTGAATCATTATTCGGCTCTTGGCAAGATACTACTGTCGACGGCATCGACAAAGAATGCGACCGGCACGTTGAATATCTTCATATTAACGCTATGAAAGCCGAGAGTCCTAAGGTTACGAGCCGACGCTTGTCGCCGCAGACACTCGAGCCGATGCGTCAACGTAGAATCCGACGATCTACAGGCTACCGAAACCTTACATCGAAACTTGCGAAACGCTGCAGAAAAGCGATTGAAGGAGACCTCAAAGAGAGACGAGCAGCAGATGTGGCAGAAGCTGTAGAGAGCATTTGCAAAGCCCAGCGACTCTCCGTCAGTCATAGAGCCAAGATGATTGCACTACCATGCTCTAATGGGGCACTTACGGCTTTCGGAAGTCCAGTGAAAAAAATCATCCACCGGTGGTGCTCGCTTCTCTTCGCTAGCCATTCCCTCCTACCGTCATATAAATTGAAAGAGGGTGAATCTGTCGTTCCACTGGTGCCTCCTTCCAGAATCCAACACGCTATACCGTTGGTGAAGAACAGAACAACACCCGGTTTAGAGAGGATCAGAGCAGAACACCTGAATAACCTACTGCCAAATCTTATCTACACCCTGACTTGGCTCTTCACTCGCTACCCGTTAGAATGCAAGGTACTCGTTCAATGGAAAACCAGCAAATCCTGCTATGGTTTTGAAAGGGAGACTATCACGACATAGGCAATCATCGCCCAATCTGCTTGCTGTTGGTTGTCTACAAACTCTTTACTCGAGTCATCCTAAACATGATTGACAGAACACTTGACGAGAGGCAGCCATGCGAACAAGTACGGTTCCGAAGTGGATTTAGTACCATAGACCATATCCACACAATTACAAGACTCACTGAGGTTACACAAGAGTACAAGATATCGGTCTGTCTCACTTTCACAAATTCAAAGAAAGCCTTTGATTCAGTGGAAACAGAGGCGCTTGTAGAGGCTCTGGATAACCAGAGTGTGCCTACTCGGTAATAATGATCCTTCGTGAGCTATGAGAGAATTTCACAACCAAAATACCTCCATTCTAGAATAATAGCACCATCGACGTAAGACAAGGGGTTCGATAAGGCGATACAACTTTGCCAAAATATTCACTGCCCTCCTACAAATTGTCATATGAACATCAAAATGGACGATATGTGAATGAAAATTGACAGTTGGCAATTAAGCCACCTTTACTTCGCTGGTGATATCGTCATCACAACAAAAAGCATCAGCAAAGCGGAACGAATGTTGACCGATTTCGACAACGCCTGTGCAAAGATTGACCTTCAACTAAATCTAATGAAAACGATATCCATAAGGAATGGATGGGTTTTGATTGCCTCATTCACGTTCAACGTCACGAAAATCTCCGCATACTCCAGTTACGTCTATCTGGATCGTGTAATCAACATGATGAACGATATAGCTCTAGAGTTGAGCAGGAGTAAACGAGCATTTTGGGAAACGTCTAAGAGCATCGAAGATTTAGTGAAGAGGGCAAAGCACATCCGACTCCGTACCCACCTTTTCTATTCGACGATTATCCCTGCTCTAGCGTATGCAGCAGAAACCTGATCGATACGTAGGCAGGATAAAAGATCACTTGGCGTTATTGAACGCGCACTCGAGAGGTCGATGCTAAGAGTACCACGTATCTCACAAATGATAGAATGATTCGAAATTCCCACTCACGCAACGATCGAAAATCAGTGACTCCATTTTAGACGCCTAAATATCGAGAATAAGGCAGGCCGTACACGTGATGCGCGCTTTAACGACAAACGATGGACGAGAACCGTTACCGACTGGATTTTTTGGGTATCAAGCGTTCTACAGGAAGACCACAGACCCGATGGTCTGATTTGTTCACGAAAAGCATTGAAGAAAGATATGATGCTTAGCAAATTCCTAGAGCGAGGAGGACCCACTGGGCTACTCTTGCACGCAATAGGAAAAAATGAAATTGTTGCTGGTATCCGCTCGAGTCACTCGACGATCAACGGGACGACATGTGATATAGGTGATTAGATTCACTTAAGATAATGGTATTGAAGATGACTTCCATTAGAAGTTGTGCGCATGTCGACTGAAGTAAAGAGCTACCTTTGTCAGCTATAAAATGGCATTCTCGTTGGATTTTGACTGAATTTCCCAATTTCATTAACTTCACCAGGTATTTTTATTTTCAGGTCCCAACTCCAACCCTCTAGGTTTCCACTTTTGAAAAACCGTTAAAAGGGAGTCTGATTTGTCAAGTCGAATTGACGATTCAAATGAAAGCGTACTCAATTGTTCTTACCGTACTCCATAGAGAGTATGATTTTTGGAAAAACGTCAAGTTGTGGTGAAAATCAACACCTCACTGGTTAGCGGCTTATTTAACCCTTTCGAAACCGCGTGTACCACTCATGGTACACGCGAATTTTCGTAATTTTCTCGTCAACTATAGAATTTTCGTCAGACTTCAAATAACCGTTCCATAACCGAAAAAATTGCGGTTTGGATGGTACTTCATAGTTTTAGAAATGTCTTTTCAGTAAGCTATAGCAACAAAGAGAAAATTGCGTTATTTTCTTCGGAGTGCCCAGTGTAATTTGCACTCGTGGTCTCATGGTCTTTTCACAAAGCAAATTTTTGACCAAAGTTTCAGTAATTATTTGATAGATTGAGAAATAGTAGCACTAAATATAAACTTAATTTTGAGCTGAATTGCAAATCTTGGTTTCTTGAGCGCTGTTAATGCGATGAGCATAAACTGCGCTCCGCTTCCGCAGTGTTCGCATGCTTTGCTATCGTTTATGCCTGGCTCTGCAGTAAAGTTTTGATAATCGTTCGATAGTTGCAAAATTAAAAATTTTAAAAACTAATTTGGCTTTTTTAAACTGATTTTTTAGTGCTTTGGATGAAATGAATTACTATTACAATTTACACTTTGAGTGAACATCTAGTCTCTTGAATTGCATAGGGTGTTTTGGTTATTGTATAATGAAATTCATACCCTAAAGACAATTTATAACCAGAAAGATCGATATGTTACTAAAGGCTTTCTATGAAAGTCATTTTTATACGCCATTAATGGAGAAGACGAAAAGCGAATTGAATGCTAGAAGTACTGTGATCCGAACAATAAAAAATAATTGTAATTACCGCTTATTTGAATGAATAAATAAATAATAATAAAAACTGTTTAACGCCGCCTTCAATCATGACCAAGTGAGAATTCAGAAGAGCCCAGACGAAACTTGTAGGTGGAAATAAATGACAAAGGATGGGGTAACTTGTTCTCCAATACAACAAGATACCATTTTGTGGTTGACTGCAGTAGTTTTTTCACTTAGTACTCTTGTGTACAATTTCGATAAGAAGCCATCTCTCTCGTCATCATCAAAATAGAATATTAATGCAGAATTTTATATTTTGCTATAATGGAAGAAAATCTGATCAATACCGCTTTAATTGTCAAGAAAAGAACTATCTTCGAAGAATTTTCTCGCACAGTCTCTGTTATTATACACTGCATCCGTGATATTCACTATTACACTACATTATTACAATTATATAACATTACTTCACATATTTATCAACCTACAGTAGTCAAACGACATAAGAGAGACAGTCTGACCGGATTATATTTCAAACTGTGGAAGATAGGTGAATAAGTGGATAATACTAATAATATAACGCAGCTAGCACTTGTAAAACTCCATATGGTGTGGAACAAACGAGATACAATGGACAGAAAAGCAAGGGAAGCTTTTGATTGCAGGACGACTGCGATTTTGCAATTCAACTTTGCCCAGTGTCCGTGACTGCAACGATACCCCGATCGTATTTCCGACATGAAACAAGTTGCCTTGTTCATTGCTGGTCGAGCTGGTCGACGTTTAAAGGCTCGACGCGGCGTCTTTCTGATCGACAGAGATGAACACTACTAAGATTTTCTAGTCAAGACTGGCATGAGCATAAAAGAAAACGACATCGTTCACAGATTATGAGTTTTTTCCCAACAGCAAGCGACCTTCTGTTTTCGGCCTCCGGATGTGATATGGAGTACGAATGGGGGGGGAGGGTGGTACGAATAGGAGCAGAAGTAAAGTGAGCGTTTACTTTTGCATATGTTTTGGGTGCATGTATTATAAAAAGTATGCATTACACGTCTTACCCAATTGAACTTCAATCTCGACGTAGCGATAATATCCCCGATTCTGCCGCAAGGTTATAAAGGGACCAAAGATCTTCTAACTTCTCTGTCTTATACGAGCAACTTGTTGTTGATTTGGTGGGTTAATGCGTTAAAATCGTCCAGCTTTATGGCAGATGAATGTGTGTGCGTGCCTGGTGTCAATCGATTGTGTCGATATTTTCTGCCACTCATTCCTTAATCTCACAGTGATAACGAACACCATTAAATAATGATTCTCTCATAGTAGCAACGTGCATACTATCACCTGTATCACTTGTCATTTCTTTGATCGTCGAGTTGGATCGGCCCCAGCATTACTTCCATGTTTCTCTATCGCGTACAAAATTGCTCCAGTGAGCTCTACATTTCTATAGGAATATGTTGGGCTTCATATGTTTTTCTATGCTTTTCTTGAAGGAATCGCATCATCGAGTTGGAGGTCTTTGTGTGAAGCACTTGACATTAAGAGAAATGCAGTCGCTAACAGCTTTCGTCCATCGGTTCTCGCTATTGAGCATTGCCTGCTTGAGCGTCTTTATTTTTTGATAGCATGGTGTGTAAAACTAATTTTTGATTTTTGAAGACTGATAAATCAAAACTTCAATTCTAATCTTTCCACAGGCGCTCTCAAAATTGGTCAACATTTCCAACCGTATGATGCTTTGTGTCATAAGGACGAGTAATCAGCGAAGCAAAGGAGGATCAATTGTCGACCGTTGATTTTAACTTATGTGTTGCCCCATTCTAAAGTTCACGTGACGTTTTGAAGGGTGGCTGTGAACAAAGCAAATATAGCGCGACTTCAATGAGTCTTGCGATTTTGTGGATGTGGTTCATAGTGCTCATTCCTCAAATTTAGCGGCTTTCTCTTCTTTTCACAGAAAAATTAACGTTTCACAAAGCGGACGATAGTCTCATCTCGTGTGGAATACGGAACACCAACGACATTGGTTAAGCACTGCCCCTGACTCCTAAGATGTGATCTATTTTATTGTGCTACTATCCGTTGAGAGATTACTACGTCCGGATGGTGTTTGTCGCTATGATAGGCTTTCATAGCCTCTTACCCTGTTCTATCCATTCTAAATCATGGACCCTAATCTCACTTTCTTCAAGTGTTCTGCTAAGTCTAGTTTTCGCGTTAAAATCTCCGCTGATGACCATGAGGAATGTAGGGTCTCTGATGAGCTTTTGCGATCCGTACAGAATGTTTCAACCTCATCTTCGTTACTAAGCAGAGCCACAGATTATCTTCAACTGTTTGTCGAATTAGTGGTCTTTTAGATTGAAGCGTAGTTTATTTGGACATTATTAATAGTGTTGCTGTTAGTAGAAAAGATCAAATCATTTCCGTCCTCCTCATATTGTTTCAGCTTTTTCATAAAGGGGTTCTGCTAGAGCTTCATAGGCATTCGATAGCTCAAATCATGAGAATTTCAACGGTGTACTTGGTTTTCAAATGGTTTTTTGCACTGTAGCATCGAGAACAAAACTATATCTCACATCCGTCGCGTCCGTGTTTTCACAATACACATCTTCCTATCTGTATTTCTCATACCTTTGGCAGTAGAGAAAAAAGCATCAAAGGTTTTAACTAGATTCAATTCAAATTGCTTAACAGCTCTATTTAAAGTGTGCACCATCAATTTGAACACATATCCGCCATCTTCCAGGCAGTAAATAAATACACCCCGCTCATAGAAATCGTCATCCTAGGATTCAAAGTGTGTTGAGAATCCTCGACGCAAATGATTGACGTTACAGAAATGCCTCTTGCTCAGGAAGTGGCCACAGCTGCTGGAAGAGATGATAGCCAGACAGCGTTAAATCAGGACTGCACGGTGATATTTAAGCAACTCCCAGTCCAGTTTGAGCAACTTCTTCCTCGTAAATTTGGCGAGATGCAAGCGTGCGTTGTCTTGAAACCACAATGAGATTTCAGCGGCATCGACGTGACAGAACCCAATTGCGGCGATCCAGGCGTCACAGCACGCTTGACGTTGATCGTCTTACCGGCTGGAAGCAAGTTAAAGTGAATCGGCCCGCTCAAGTCCCAAGAGCATAGTCTTTGCTACAAATCATTTCGAGCGCGGAACTAAAGCTCCTCGTTGGCCTCACATCGACCATTGACTTGGTTTTTCCAAAAAAAAAAAAAACTCTCACTTTTCTTTAGTGGTGGTGAATAACGGCGGAGCAGTTTTTGAGCCAATAGTGTTGCTTAGCAATTTTGATTATTTCCAGTCAAAAAAATTGGTGTTCATTGTTCTAGCACCAAAATTTCTGAGAATACGTAATAATATATAGCCTTGCTCTACATTATTATTATACTAACAAGGAAAAAAGGGAATAAAAGCAATCCAGCGCAACTAAAATGCAAGCGAAGGCGGAAGATGATTAAAAAAAGCTAGAGCCAAATGCCCATAGAAAGTAAGGCGAAGTGAAAGCGCACACAATGTCCGTGAATACACATGATGTGCCAATAATGCCGATTTAAAACAGGTTTTATAATTTTTCGAATTCATTTCAGTGCTATTTGCTTACAAATGGTGGTCGGTTCGGGCAACGTCTGCCAACGTGTTGCGACGTCTTCGTGATCATTGGTGAGTAATACTGAAGTTTTGAAGTCAAAATAGGCATACATAGACGGATTACCACTCTCATCACTTGTTCGCAGAGAACGAACGAACACTGAGTGTGCGCTAACTTATTATGTACTCATCTAAACAGCCAATGTTTCATCACCATATTGGGAGAAAACACTGTTTTCAAAATGCCATGAACTGCGATATATGGTAAATGAGCTTTTGTCCCTGACTCGTCAGTTGCACTGGCAGCGTCTTTCGCTACAATTCTAATCCTTCGGCAAATATTTTGAATGAGATGTGGCAATGTTAGAGCTTAATCATTCGTACGATACCCTCATTTCCAATCATTTACAACCCTCTGAGGAAGGCGCCTTTTTTGCTTTTTTCAGACTGTTGCTAATCACTTGATCGGTAAAATCTTGGCAATTTAAGAATTTCATCTGTTTTCTGAGAGGACACTCTATTGCTCTGTATCTGCAAAAACAAAACTGAGTTTCATACTTGGCGATTTTACTTGTACTAAAGTCTTCGATGTTGAGGTGGTAAGGAACACCGTTAAGCGATTATTTGCTCTCTCTTTAATAATTCGTTGGGCATCGTATCTTTGTTCTATAGTTTTAAAGGAATCGGATAATTGGGTCTTTGTGTGAAACACTTGGCATCAGGGAAAATGCAATGGGTAACAGCTCTCGTTCATCGGTTCTCGTTATAGGGCATTGCTTTCTTTACCCTCTTCCTTTTCAATACCTTGAAGTATGAAACTCATCTCATAATTTTTAAACACTTATTAATCAAAACTTCGATTGATTTCACTCTTTCCGCAGGCGCTCTCGAAATCGACCAGCACTCCCGGCCGACTGACGCTTTGTGTCATAAAGACGAAGCAATCAGCGAAGCAAATTATGTTCAATAATCGACCGCTGATTCTAACTCCGATATCATCTCATTGTAAAGTTCATATGAAGTTTTCGAGAATGGCAGTGAATAAAGTGAACATTGCGAGACTCCAACGAGTCTTGCGATTTTGTGGATGTGGCTAATGTTGCTCATTCCTCAAATTTAGCATCTTTCTCTTCTTTTCACGGAAAAATTAACTTATCACATAGGGGACGATAGTCTATTTCGTGTGGAATATGGGAACAACAATGACATGGCTCAGGCACAACCCTTGACTCATCAAGATGTGATTTATTTTAATGTGCTACTCTCCATTAAGAGATTCAAACGTCCATCGGTGGCAGTGGGGCTTTTGAAACTGTCGGTTGTCGTGATTGATGTTTGTCGCTATGATAGACTTTCATAGCCTCTAGCCCTATTCTATCCGTATCAAACCATGAGCTCCAATCTGACTTTTTTCGGGTGTTCTTCTAAGTCTAGAGTTCGTTTTAAAATCTCCATAGATGTCCGTAAAGAATTGACGGTCTTCTCTGATAAACTCTCGCTGTCCGTATAGAATGTTTCGACTTTATTTTCATCATTAAGAAGAACCACAGATTATCTTCAAGTGTTTGTTG
>JAHQIW010006449.1:0-42305 GCA_019055375.1 Parelaphostrongylus tenuis
ACGTACCGCGGCCAACTCGACGACTGCGGCGCAATCGAGTTCTTTTCCTCTTGATTTCCTGCGGGAATTTCTGCTTCTTGATCGCCGGCTACTTGATTGGCGTCTTCGAGACCCGCTTAGGCGCCTTCTACCACGTCTTGCTGATTAACTTGATTTTAAAAGGACTAGACTGTATTTTTACATGCATATGTAAAATCTTGAAGCGCAACTCTGGGGAGACACGGTATGGCAGAAAACTCGGTGGAACAATGAACGCTAAGCGCAGCAAGCGCAGAAAACAAGGAATCCGCATTCTTATGACCCACAGCGACACTTAGCATGCTTTAATGGAACTGGATAGAAATTAACAAAGTAAATCAAAAGATCGACTGTTTTTGAAACCCGCCAAAAAACATTCAATATAATTCCAAAAAAGAATGATTTAAGCTCAAAAACGAGGTTGTTACGCCAGGGTCATACACCGGTGTTTCGGAGGTTCGTCCTCCTCGTCAGTGACCCCCGCCCCACATTCAGCCCTGCATTGAAGCAAGGAGGGAGGCGTATGTGGTGATGGAACAGTGTACAATGACACTGGTCCATCACCACCCCTCAGTCGATGGATTTTTTTGCTGTTAGATCAAAACTAAATCAAAAGATCGACTGTTTTTGAAACCCCGCAAAAAACATTCAATATAATTCCAAAAAAGAATGATTTAAGCTCAAAAACGAGGTTGTTACGCCAGGGTCATACACCGGTGTTTCGGAGGTTCGTCCTCCTCGTCAGTGACCCCCGCCCCACATTCAGCCCTGCATTGAAGCAAGGAGGGAGGCGTATGTGGTGATGGAACAGTGTACAATGACACTGGTCCATCACCACCCCTCAGTCGATGGATTTTTTTGCTGTTAGATCAAAACTAAATCAAAAGATCGACTGTTTTTGAAACCCCGCAAAAAACATTCAATATAATTCCAAAAAGAATGATTTAAGCTCAAAACGAGGTTTTGGAATTATATTGAATGTTTTTTGCGGGGTTTCAAAAACAGTCGATCTTTTGATTTAGTTTTGATCTAACAGCAAAAAATCCATCGACTGAGGGGTGGTGATGGACCAGTGTCATTGTACACTGTTCCATCACCACATACGCCTCCCTCCTTGCTTCAATGCAGGGCTGAAGTGGGGCGGGGGTCACTGACGAGGAGGACGAACCTCCGAAACACCGGTGTATGACCCTGGCGTAACAACCTCGTTTTTGAGCTTAAATCATTCTTTTTTGGAATTATATTAACAAAGTAGTACAAATCCATGTCGTTCTCACTGCTAGAAATTGATCTCAAAGAATGCCCGCTTGAGAATTCTTTTCGGTCTACACATTGACAATCCTGATGAACCGGACAGCATTTTAAATTTATGGTAAAACCTCACTTGATGGCGAACGATGGCTATATCGGCGTGATCGCCGGCTGCGCCATCGACGGGAGCGTCGACTCAGTGATCGGGTGCAACTTCTGCGGGTTCGGCTCCACCGACTCCTTCTACTTCCATTTCTAGACCAGATCCCTCCACTTCCACTTCTAGACAGGTTTCTCCTGCTGGGCATGTTAATAAATGAACTGGTAATCATACTCTAGGCAATTTTTATAGACTTTACATCGCACCGTAGACACCATAACATGGTGATAAAGTCTGATATAATGCTATTTTTGCGTGCTTCATTCTGCTGAAAATTATCATGTTTTCAATGGAAGTTTTATCAGCGTTAACGTGGGAACAACATCAAATTGAAGAATAAACGTGAGCTTTTTCTTTGAACACCTTTGAAATCAGTGGTAATTTCTATACTTCCTCGGTGATTAATATCAAATCATCCGCCCGAGAGATCAAACGGTGAAGTACTTAGGCAAATCACTCTATGATGCATACTTAGAAGTACTAATAATTTAGTGGATTAGGTCTCATCTGAAAAAAATTAAGGGCATACGAGGGTAATCATTGGACTGCGTCCACTCATCCATTATAAAGCGAAATCGCATACCCGACAGAACCTGCAAAAGGTTATTGGCTGATAGCTAACTATAGATGTTGAAAAATGGGTTGTGGCGCAAATGTGCCTCTGTGGTGTAGTGGTAGGAGACGCCCCACGGTATGGATGGAACGCGGGTTCGATTCCCTGCTGAGGCCGTGTTTTTGCTCACCACTCAATTGCCATAGGTCTATTACGAGATATGTTGAAATTTGAGCGCGGTCTTAAGAAAACACTTGGAACGAAAGTTATGAAATCCCTAGAGTTGAGTCGAAGTTTGGACAAATAATTTAAGAGATTTTGCAAACCTCGAAATTTTCGCATTGACAGAAACGATTACATGTTAAACAAGATTGAGAGTATCGTTCTAACTGGTATGAACTGATTATAATCTGACTGCTAACTAAAACTTTTAGAGAAGTTTCCAAAATGTATCTATTGAGAAATTCATTTACAAATTTTGCAAAGATGAAACGACCTTATTTCAACAGATCAAGAAGCTCTTACTATATTTCGAAAATTATTCTTCAACATCTTAGTCCACAGCTTGTGGAACTCCTTAGAAGAAAACATAGGAACAAAAAATGCAGTTAGAACGGTATCATATAAATCTCGACATCCACGTGCACAAAATCAAGACATAACCAAAGTAATCGTGATTCAATGAATTTCTAAAGTTTTATAACGGTTGGTTCATCCATAGACGCACCGTCACTCCGCAGCGTAGAAGTAATATATTCCTCGGATGCGAGGAAAGTGAAAGCGCTCCAGCACTAGTTATCGCGAATGGATAGTGAGTGATCAACTTCATGTCTATTTGTCAAGGAAACACAAATTAGTAGTAGCCCATAGGCAAACGTAATCAAAGGTTATCAAGAGAAATAGTCAGCGTCTCCAGCAATATGCTCTCCATGTTACTGTAGACATGCAATGTCTGTAATTTCTCATTCTAATCTCAGAGCTATTTAGATTGCTGACTGCGAGCTTTACATTCACATAGTTTGATTCATTGTGCGCACTCACACACTAGTTTTAAGAATGCTACAATGTACATTACTTTACTGAGGAAATGTAAAGTTGGTCATTCTACACTGCAATTACTAACCTTTCCAAGCATAAAATTTCTTGGGAGGAGTTTTTTACGAGTGGTATGGTTATAGATGACTTCTACAGGAAGCTATTACCGCGTTTCTATCGAAAGTTACAAGTAAGGTGGCGTGGGGTCCAATGAGTACACAGATGAGGTGAAGCCTTGCAGCTCGAGTGATCAACTCATACAGCGCTGGCCATACATGAATAAGCAACGTCGCAAATTATCTTATTGACAGTTTTTGCTAAATGCGTAAGCTTAATCTATACTGTCGATCTCGTGACTGATTCCATGTGTATTAGTTCTACCATCCTTCTAAAGTTTTGATGAATTAGGCAACTTATAGGCCACCATAAACCATGATCCTTTCGGTACAAATTTGATTCAGGAACTATTCATGATAGGTATATCGGTTCAACTGCCGCCCTGGAATTTATCACTTAGCTTGAAAAGCCTCCTTTTGGGGTCGTGTAACGAATCCAACAAAAAATTGTAAACGTTTAGTGTTTGTAGCATGAAAGAAGCCTAGAACAGATTTGCAACAATGACTATGCTGCTTTTCCTTTAAAAAGAGCACTATCCGTGCGCCAGATTGTTGTTTTTCCAACTATATAGAACCAATCCGGAGCCATTCCTTGAGTGCACCCAACTCCTGCGCAAACTTCGAATTATCTTGCATGTGAATTAATTCCAAAGAAAGTTTCCAAGTGATCGCTATCATTTACAATAGTTTGGTACCAAATCTCCCATTTCTAACGCCACCTACCACCACCGTGAAAGTGTTAAATTCATCATTGCACCACATAATCGTCAACAACTCCGTCGTCCAAATCAACGTCCCGAAGGTGACATAGGGTCGCGTAACGAGTCATACATAAAAATTATAAGAGAAATTTTCATCAAATTTCTTCGCTGTTCTTCATATCGCAAAAGCTAAAACTCTCGAGAGCGCATATCGCTCAGTGGTTAGAGACGCTCTGTGCCGCACACATCGATCTCATCCCTCCGGGGTCGGTAAATTGGTACCAGACTGGTCTCAGACTTCTCTGGGAGGCTGAGCAACACTGACCTGATTCAGCGGGAGGCCACCGCGGGTCATCGTAAGGGCCAGGTATGCATTCAATCACCTCAAACGAAGTTGAGAATTGAAGACGAATGCATGGCGCATCTCTCAGGTATTGATCAACGCCGAGAGCTCTATGCTTTGAACGCCTCGAGCCTACGGCGGGTGATGCGAGCCGCATGCGTTAAAGTGACAATATAATAGTTTTCTAACGAAATTTAAATTTTTAACAGCAATGAATAAAGTTCAGTCGCCGATCAATGGCAAAATATGATGGAAGAGACTTCAATGAGGCTGTTTTTGGTGAAGCATGAAAAAACAGATACAAAAGAACGATTTGTTCACCAAAAATGATTCTGCAGATTGCATTACGATACGACTTCATAGCTGATTCGGAAAACTCCTTATTATTAGTGAGCCACAGAAGCTGAGAGTGCTGTGGTGTTGTAGAATGGGGCTTTATTCTATTGTATATGAGGAATAACTTTTTGTATTGTCCTTTTATACTCTGATATGAACATAATTGTACCTTGTATTTTGTTCAAAGAACTATTCAAAGAGATGAATGCATACTCTACCAAGGCTTGTTCTTCCAGGAATCTTTCATTCTAAAAAATTTGTTCGCGAAATACATTTACACAACATGGTCAAAGGGATAACGAGGAAAGAGTACGAAATGTGTTGTTTACCCCACTATGTAGCTGTTGTATCAAAAAGGAAAAATTTCCAGATTTTCGTGTTCTTTTCACTAATAAATGCGTTATAGAAATTTGCCCATAGCAATCTATTTCTTACCACAAGGACAAAGTTTGCTTAAAAAATAAAATTTCACTGTGTCATACCGAAAAATCCGCTATCAAGTTCAAACAACACACTCCGAAAACAAAATATTATCGCTTTTTTTTTTCGTTAGTGGACATAGTATGAATGTTCTTTCACAAACACAGCTTGGTATCAAAACTGATACTTTGCAAGCCTACAAAAGCTCAGATTAGAAAAGGACAAATGCTATGATATAGCTGAAATTTTCGTTTTTGGGAGGGTAAGATTTCTCGTCAAAATCCAAGATTTTTCGACGCCTATGCGTTTTTTTAGATTAGAAGAACCTTTATAAGAGTCTCTGTTGTGGTATTTCATCATTTGATAATGACTATGTTTTCTCAAGTGGGTTCATAAAGCGAAATGGCATACCCGACCAAACCTGTTGAAGGTTGGTGTCTGGCAGCAAATATAGAAATGTTGAAGAATGAGTGGGTGGCGCAGCAAATGTGCCACGGTGGTGTAGTGGTAGCACGCGTACCCGGTATGGATGAGACCTATCTTTGCTCACCAATCAATTCCCCTAGGTATATCTGTTTTCTCAGAATCTCGGTTTGCGGAAGAAAATCGCATAATTCTCTTACAGAGGCTCAGACGCAAATTACCGCCGCTCGTATTAGCGCCACCACGCGATCTGTGCCCTCTGCGAAGGACACCGGAGACTGAACGGACTGAATTCACCGTAATCAGCACAAAAACACAGTCCCGAATTTAAAAAAAAATATAAAATCCAGAACACAAAATACCTCTCTGCGAATAGTTTTCATTGGCTATTACTTTTTTACACACTTTACTCCATGTGCTCGTTTTCATACACTGCTTCAATATTTTCTCTATTTTTCACCCTAAACTGTTTTCGCCTTAGACAATCAATATTCTTGTAAAAAGACGATACTTTAATAATTCCTTCGTACGAATTCGGTTTACTATGACGCGTAACACTTGCAAAACCACTCAAATTGCATCACATTGTAATCGGCTTAGTAATCATCGTCAACCACAAAGGATACTGATAACGATATATCAGTAGTATTATGAGAAAGATGAGAGTTCTGAGGATGCAGAAAATCGACGAAAGATGCTTATGCCAATTGATTCAATATTACTCATAGGCGTCTTTTTGGTGTTGACTCATGTGCAATTGATTTGAAATTTCAAGAACTGAGTGGATTGACGGCACGATTTTGAGATTGTTCATATCCAGTTGAAAATTCGAAAAACTGACAAATGTGCCCCGAGTCTTGAACGAAAAGTAGCAACACTTCTGCCACAGATCTATTCTAGGCTTCAACTATGTGTGTTCACTTGATGCTCGCATTGTTACGTATGACTGAGAGTGGCTTCTCTACGACAGCCGACGATATTCGAAGCAGTGGTTGGATTGCGACGGAGATAACATGTGTAGTGGATAACTCATAGATACTTCCTTGACTTGAATTCTCATCAACGTTTGATTTTCATTTTTTCGTAATTTCAAATGAATCGTCTGCTTGAAAGATGAAAAACTGAGCTTCTAACTTTGAGTTATCCCTGAGAGATTGAGTTCGACTACATCAAGGATCGTGGAGGTGAATGAATGCATATCCGACTAGGATAATAACTCATGGTGGCTCCAACAAAGTTCTAAGTCAGTAAATTTGTAATACCAAGAGAGTTTGGCTCTGATTTGCTGAACTTCCCGAAATAAAAGACTTCTAAGTCTTGCCGGGGTTGAACCAGCCGGCAATCCATTGTGTTTTGAAGGGTAACTCCAAACATTGCATTACCTGCACTCTAATTCATTGCCTACGATTTCTTGAAATTGAACGTTGCAGCAAAAAAAAGCACTTTACGAATATGCTTAATCAGTGCGTTATAGTCAAGTTACCCACACAATACACAAAGAATTATGTCTGCAAATTGCTGTGGCATAAAGTCCAACCGAACGCTTCGAATCCACTAGTGAAAAGATGGATGAATTGGGAGCCGAAAAGACATACGATTTAGTTTCAGAGATTATGCTGTATCTATAAAAACTACTTGCTGATCAAAGTTGACTGGATGTATTCATCCTCCCAGATAAATTTGTTTGCGAGGAACCAATCTTAAAAATGTTATGCCAAATATTACGGTAGTGGCAAGCTGATATTGCAATCGGATGATAAGTTGTGATACATTATGCAGTGCCTAACCATAGGTATTACTACTTAGTACAAAAAATTAATTTTGGCTGACCACAATGTCTTGGTATTCAGTTCTGACGCTATTTCTTCCTTACATGATTCACTTGAAATAGAGAAATAGTTATATTAACAAACAAATAAATTTTCTTTGTACAGTTTTGTAAAGAGAATACTGTAAGTTATTCTTAGTGCTTTACCTGGTCTTTTCTCGCTAGGTCATTCCGATCATAAAAAATGTCATTACTGATTACGGTAATATTGGACAAATTACTTATCCGTTACGCTGCGTTTACGGCGGTTGTCTCCATTCAAGCCGTTTTAGTGTGCCAACAAATATCAGCTCAAGTGCTTCGTAAACCATCGTGAAATGATAAATTGCCAAAGATGTTATTACTTACAAAAGAATTTTAATTCGTAACTGCATTGTTCAATTAGGCACATAGTTCGCCTTTCATATTTGTAAAGGTCTTCTTCTAGTCTATTAGTAGCGATAAACTACTCTACCCATATGAAGATTGGATTTAAAAAGAAATGGAACTTCTAGGTCAAAAAGATCTTTCCATTATTTTGATATGGAGACTGACTGAGATGATCTGTTAGTTATTTCTCCGATGCTGAATCTATCTATCATTTCTATGATTACGTTCCATTTCCGCGTCAATACTGGCAGCATTTCAAACTTTGATTCAGTTAAAAGGTAGAAAGCAAGTCTAGGAGTACACTGGATGCGATTTGAAGTCGTCCTAAGTTCACAATGAAGAAAGCAAGGACTTTTTTCTCTCCGTTGTTAGTCTAGATTTTTTTAGGCATTGATGGAGAGCCATTGCCTAGTCAAGTCGCTCGATGACTAATGTAAATGGAGATGATAGAAATCAACTAAGACTCACAAATCGACTTAAAAGCAGCGGAATAAGGATTTGACGCAATTCGAAATATTTTTCGAATTCCGTGAAAAAGTCTTACAGACTCCGCAGGAATGCACTTTCGAAAATGTTCTTGCCACTATCTTAACTCTTTATCTACACGTCCCATCTAGTTTATAGAAGTTTTATACATTTCTGGCAGTTTGTCGAGTAATTTAGCAGTGCCAAAAATGTTAAAGGCACTATCTGGATGAATAACTTCTAGTGAATAGTTTTGCAATAACGTGAAAAGAGTAAATCAAGAAAAGCTGAATAATAGCTAAGAGCTGATATAATAAGGTTTCAAAGTTCCAAAAAATCTGCCAATTGAGTCATTTCCAGACCAGCTTACTCTTATAGTTATGATCTATATGTGGCGATAGAACTCTTCAAGTTGTGCGCTAGGTAATGGTTTTTCAGTAAAAGTCGCAGTGATCGTACAACGCCCATTTGTCATTTAAGCTTATGGTTTTAATGGCGCTGTATGTTTGATACGACTGGGACTGCTTGAAAAAAAGCAATTTTTGCGTATCTTAATCCTAATATCTTTCACCATTCACTGGTGTCAAGGTAATTTGAGATGATGTGTGACGAAGAGGTAGAGATGGATGAATGATGGCACTCCCATTGAGTCATTTCCTTTCACAACTGTTTTCAAGCGGTTTTCAATCAGCCAAAAGCATCGACTACGTTTCGTTCCCATATACAAATTTTTACAAGCCCTTCGATGGAAAAAGAACACATGCGTTAGCAAGGGAAACAAAGCGGCGTCATCCAAAGCACATCTATTGAGGTAAAATCGCATGGGAACGGCAATCCTATGGCTAACAATTAGCTTATATCTCTAGCTGGAGTAACAAGAAAGTTTTCGTCACTTCAGGAAATAAATCTCTTTTTAGGCTGCAGCATAATTAATGTTCCCTAGAAGCGTTCTAAGACGTTGAAATTGCAATGTTGCTTTCGTTTAACTTAGGCTAGTAGCGTTTAATGCAGTTTAAGGCCATTATTTTGAGTGACTCTGAAATACCGATAATGAATCCATGTCAAACTACATTTTTTCGAGTCACAGGATTGTTAAGATACGAGCCAAACCGGAAATATGACGCGGGCCAATAGCCCGACCTTACCGAGAAAGCCTTGGATTATTACTCTCCCAGGTTAGTCGCAAGTTCAAAGTCACTTTAGATTACAGTTTGATCCGTATCTCAACATCCTTGTGGTCGTATTGCAAACCATATGCTGCCATGAGAAAAATAAATTAAGCTGTTATAAAAGTTAAAATTTGAGATGTCGTTTATGATTCAATGCTTAAAAACAACAAATTGCTTTCACTGATGAAATCAGACCATTTCTATTCAGCTTTAATAAGAGATTCCAGCTTTTTACATTACCTTAGGTTTCGTATTAATCAATTATGAAGCTTCATAATTTGTATGCGAAAGCTCAGTCTGGAATTCCGAGCATCGACAGAAGTGTCGGCCATTCCACAGTTTCGAAATGATTGAAAATCTATGTTCAGGCTTCCACCTTCCTTTAGTCTATATAAATCTTATTTGTTTGCTAACTAAAACGGCAACGACAATACGATTAAAACTAGTAGCTGCATAAGAAGAGCCTTCAAGTCAGATGTCAATCTAAGGACCTACGATTGTTCCCGTCCAAGAGGTGACGTGACGAGGTTCATGAAGGCTATGACATCAATAGCGAGCGGAGAGATAATTTCGGCATCCTTTGATGTGAACACTATCCATGTCATTGAAGAGTACTTCACGTTTCCAAGCTTCTTTCTAACTTTGATGCTCCCACTTGCTTAATCAACTAGAATAATACCAATTTAGGTGCGTGAAGATTTGTCGGCAGGTTATTTTTTGAAATGTGTAATGATCAACAAATCAAGTTCACGAATATGTGTCTGGTCGATGTATCTAAATTGAAATCGCAAATGATAAGCTATAAAAATTCAACTTCTCCACATTTGTATATCTTGAAGTTAGGCCTTGGAAGATAATTGTAATCAATCCCATCTAACCAGCCCAAAAACTTTCCGTATTTGGGTGGAATTTGAATTTTAGGAATAAGTTATTTCGGATATGGCACTACAGTCGTCGATAGCATTAATAGTTTTCAGCAAGCACATTTTTAATTTCACACCTCGACCGTTTATCGAGGAAAAATCAAAGGACGCCAAGCAATTACAACTATGGTAGAGCGGAAATTGCACTCATGTAGAATGCCTCTAGTGTAGCCTTGAGTGAAGCTGTATTCATAGAACAACTTGACAAAACAAAGAAATTGAGAAATAAATCCAACACAAAACCATCGAACTCACCAGTTTAGCACGAACTTTTACAATGTCAATATGATTGTTCAGATAATGTTGATAACAAAGTTTGATTCTCATAGGTTTACACCGGTCAGACACTCATCGCATGATTTCAATCCGCACTAGTAGACTCACAGTTGACTCAAGTAACAGCCGTAAGAGTATGAAGCGTTTTCAAGTTGAAAGGATCAGGATCGAACGCTGCTATTCGGAACTGGTCCTGACACGCAGCTGTACTTAGGGTCATGGATCACGGCGTTTGCTTTGCTAGACTTAGTATACCTTTCGCATACATGTGACTCATTCATTCCATTCTTTCGGATCGTGCCTGCATTACGAGTTAGCCGAAAGCGCATTCAAGTGAACGGAAGTACATGGGAGGATATGGTTCGAGATTCTTTCCAAAACCAGGCCCCATATCTGTACTTCAAAAGTCCATCAGCTGTGAGTATACGTATATGTCCACGCGATGAAATTCGATAAGCTCCATAACTATCATCTCCCAAAAAAAAATAAAATTGTCGCGACCGCATAAGCATTTTGATCCTGATCATCTTCCTAAAGCGAATGGAGGTACGCGGGAACTGGATGGCAACGAAAATGATCAGTGCAGCCCGCTCGAGCTATCAGATGAGCAGCACGATGAGATGTGACACAGATATCGTTTTCAAAAGTAAAAAAAAAAAACTATAATTCTAGCTTCAACGTGCTTCAAGTACCTCAATTGAAGTTTTCAAACCTATTTTCGACGTTTTACAAAGTCTATAGTAACTAACCAGCAGTGAGCAATCAACTCTGAGAGTTCCTTCGTGAAATGCAAAACCGGAAAACATCGATGGATTAATGTTTACTTAAGTGGCATCGGAGCAAAAAAGACATGTCTATTTTATAAATTATCGTCGAATCACATGACACTATTTGACACGTTTGCTTGCGAAAATGAAACTCTGTGTAGAAAGCGTCTGTTAACATATAGTTGCAAATTGTTCTTCGTCACTTTAATATAGTTGTTCCAACTAGCATACCGGATTTCAAGCCAGCATCATAGATAAACGAATAAACACAAGCACACGCACATACACAGACCTCACACGCATACACAAATACACACTCATATCCAGTATTGTCAAAGAGAAGCAGATAAACAGTGAAAGGTACTGGTGGTGCTCTTTTATAATTAAGATAGGAAGACAGTACATATAATACCTTCAAGTGATTTGCAGTTATACAACTATAATGAGGAGGAACAATTTGAATGAACAGGCAAAAAGATGTGGATATAGTCAACAGAGGAACAGACATTTAAAAGCAAAAGTGAAATCAATGAATACCGCAAAACAGGCATAAGCGAATCGTTTTAGGGTGTGGAACCGGGTGTTAACAATGACTCCACATCGTCAGATGGAAACACAGTCATGATCTGAAATGATTTTTTTCCAATGCAATAGATCTTTTTAGAAAAAAACGAAATTTGACTAAAGTAGGTAAAGAGCGCTATGCAAGAGAAGTTCGAGAAGCATATATTGAGCTCCAACCCGACTGTCCGCCTATAGTGGCTATAAAGTGCTTCACCATGTCAAAATCCAGTGTGCATAGCTAGATATGAAACTTTATCAAGTCAATCCGCGTTGATTGGAAAATTTGAATTTTTCATTGGGATCTCACATAATAGCAAGCCGGCGCCAGGGTAGGGTCTCTCCTGCCACTTGTTGCCACGTTCTCACCAAAACCAGTGATAATAAGCACTTTTGAAAATGATGAATCATAGTTTTGAATGTGACAATAACAAGTAAAGACTTCCATAGGATCGGATCGGGACATTCGTTAATTATTTAGGTAATAACTGATATAATTTTTATCAATCCTAGGAAATTCGTTCCTCATTGAACTCAGAGGCCTTTTGAATAAGTAGTATGAAAGAATCGATTATACTTTGTGATTTTTTATCAAGGCCATGTAGAGCCCATAATAACAAGAGATTTTCAAAATATGAAATAAAATAGTTCACTTCACCGTCAAGATATACAGGCTCGTTTTACTGAAGCACGAACTAATAACTACGCACTTGATGAGCTGCGTCGTGAGCATTAGCATATTCGGAGTGAGCAGCACGATGGACCTGCAGCGTTCGTCACTGACAAAAGCCTGTACCGCAAACGTCACATTTGAACAGCTTTTATTTTGAATGTATGAATCTGAAGCGCCAATAATGCTTCTGAATGAAGAACGTGAATGGATAAATCGCTTTCTTAACAACTCACTTTGTGGTCTCTAAGATGATCTTGACGCCTGAACGCTTTACCGCAAGAATCACACGAGAACGGGCGTTGATCCGTATGAGTACTAAAACAAAATATTTGAAAACCGAGCAAAGCTTATCCTTTTTACAAGCTTACAAAGGTAATACGAATATGACGAATGAAAGGGAAATAGAATACGAGAATACGAAATAATCTCAACAATTAAGTAGGATTTTGAGGTCAAATTTGTTTCTCCCATTATCTCGAAGGAATTACTAATTTCTTTGTCGCATTCGAGAAATCTGTGAGTGCATGGCATTTATTTTATAGCTATTCCACTACTTTTATGCTTCTTTTGTCACTCAGTGACGCCTCTACGGCTTTTCTTAATAAAGTTGCTTGAAAGTTCAGAACTTGAGTATTTGAGAACTTCAGAAGCGTACGGAAGGATCTTTGGTTTGTTTTTATAAAGGATAGCAAGTATAAGTAACTATAGAGTGGCTTTTGCATGTTTGTGACCTAAAGTTTTTATATGCATTGAGTGAGCTTGCGCTGGTCGCTAACATCAACGGCGCATTTGAGGGCCACTGTCGTTTTCGTACGGGACGACACCCAGCAGCAAACCAGTCTCGTTACTTAAAATAAGTGTTTTGATACAAACATTTTGAAATATTGCATAAGGATACGGCAGATTTTTTTTAGGATCCATGATTTATGTACTTTATTTTAATCGTTATTCTGAAAAGAAATTTTCTCAAATGTGAATTCTATGGTTCTCCATATTACTACAAATACATTGCTTACCGTTAGTGAATGAGAAGATTGTAGGATTTGGTAAAATGTTGATTGCAGTACGTGCAAATTAATATTCTTCGAACCATTTGACTTGCCATTACCGCGACCTCTTCCAGGCAGAAGAAACCTAAATAAACGCATACCTCTTACTCAGTTCACTGGACACAGAGTGTAAAACGTTCGTCGTTGTTAACTCTTAGTGTGGAGACTGGAGCATCCACACAGGAATGGTAAAAGACGAGAAAGGGTACCTGCCTGACTGAAGAAATTGCAAGATTGAAACACGTGTATCGGGTTCTATAGGTCAGCCCTCTTAAATAGACCCACTGACATGAGTGGCTCAAGAAATGATTACCAGGCATATTGAAATTTGAGCTTTGGTTCCAAGAAAACACTCGAAACGAAAGATATGATATATTGTATATTACTAGCCAAGAACAATCGAGTGTACAACGCTCTAAGTTCGATGATAATTTCACTGGACATAGAGTGTAAAACGTTCGTCGTCGCTAACTCTAAGAGTGGGGACTGGACACCCACACAGGATTGGCAAAAGGCGAGAAAGGGTAACTGCTCGACTGACGAGATTACAAGATTGAAACACGTGTATCGGGCTCGATAAGTCAGCTCTCTTTAATAGACCACTGACATGCGTGGTTCAAAAATGATTAACATCAAGCAGATCGTTATATTCTAGAGTATCTCGTGCAAGGGCGCTTTGGAGCAGTGGCTAGAAAGGTGTTCTACGACATGCGTGGTCGATCAATCGGTGGTCGCTGGTTCGATTCCATGCTCAAGACTCACCAAGCCTTCAATCACTCCAGGTTCAGTAAATTGCTATTAGACCTATCTGGGACAGCAGCAATGACATGATACGTAAATAAGCCGATTCAATTTAAAGGTTAGATATACATTTACTCACCTCAAACGGTGTATTGTCCCAAGACAAAGGAGAGAAATATCTGTTCCCCATAAGGGATGATGAAGGAGAGTAGTGCGAATTTCTTGAAATCCACTAGTTAAAATCGTTACAAATCTCCTCCATTTTCAAATTATATGGGGAAATTCATCTTTTAAACGTTGAGAAGACGCTGTCTTAAGTTCGCTTTTCTGACAGTACCTTATGAGGCATCGTGGGTTTCAAGGCTTTACGGCTGCACTCAGTGAAAAACTCTTTCGCCTCAATGTTTTTTTTTCATAACTTTGCTCTTGGGCTGTCCGCGCTTCAAATCTAATGAGACTGGTCAGTGATCGTGATACGAAATGAACAACTCGATAAGGTATGAAATAATAAGTTTTGGACATTGAACAGTTTTAAGAGATAGTGCATTCCATCAACCCTAGGAAGCATCGTAGGAGGTAGTTGAACGCATATGTGACCTGTATAGTGACCTACGGTATTCTATTGAAGTAACAAGTCATTGAAGCTAACCCTCCACATGTGTAGTACCAATTTGGCTACCCCGCAAGGATGGAAAGCTCAATGAGCTTATCTAACCACTGCGTCCTTTAATCCTTGGACTCTCAGTGAAATGAATCGTTTGGAACTAATCATTACGTTCAAACTACAAAATAGAAATTTGTAGGTAGATACAGTTGAGCGTTTGTGTAGAAGACCTGGTTTGTTCAAGAAAATGCGTATATATGAGTAGATAATGGTCTGCGTTGCGGCGCCGCCTAGTTGAGAGAAAAAGAGTTATGCGTAGGTATTAGCCTTAGCCATATGCAGCACTGTGATACAAAAGAGATCGAACTGTAAGGCCTACTTGCTATGAGAGATTTGAGAATGCAATCATCAGACAAATTCGCAGCACATGATTCCAAAGAAAAAGCTAAATTTTAAACTAATTAACTGTCGAAGTATCACCTGTATCACCTGTCGTCCCGTTGATCGTCGAGTGACTCGAGCGGCTACCAACAGCACTTCCATTTTCCCCTATCCCGTGCAAAAGTAACCCAGTGGTTCCTCCTGGCTCTAGGGATTCGCTGAGCATCATATCTTTCTTTTACACCTTTCGTGAAGAAATCGGACCAACGGGTCGGTGGTCTTCCTGTAGAGTGCTTGATGTCCCGAGCAATCCAGTCGGTCACGGCTCTCGTCCATCGGTTGTCGTTGAAGCGCATCACGTGTCCGACTCACCTTATTTTCGATATCCTGGCGTGTAGAACGGCGTCTCTGATCTTCGTTCGTTGACGTAGGTCGGAACTTCGGATCCTCTCTCTCATCTGCGAGTGGAGATGTATATATATTACATACTATACTGTATGTATATCTACTACACATTTACATGTATATATGTATATGCTCTACTATATGTATGTATACTATACTATATGTATGTATGATATACTTGTTATTGCTGGCCCGTTAATATCGTGTTGATCTTCATGTAATAGTTGAGGAATAACTGAGAGCGCGCGATCGAACCATTGACCACTTCTGCGGCGGAAAGTATCTCTATGTAATTAATGAAAAGATACACAATTACTACACAACACTAATTGACGGTTAAAAAAGTTATATTTGTAGCATGAAGGTTGACCTCTGTGAAAGATCAATGAAGTATCAGGTGCACAAATATGACTCCTTCGTTTAATCATTTGTTGCTGCAATAATAGAAAAAAATGAAGGTATGCAAATACTTTCTTTTGTTTGAAAGTTTGTTGAGAACGCCATTGATTCACATGCTTTTTATGCACAAGATAATTCATAAGATGGGTTTCACAAGAGTTTGAAGATAATTTTTGTGCTTGCAAGGCGCCATTTGCGCGAAGCTTTACTTTTCATGTTAAATTTGAAGAAAACCACCGCCGACGAAAAGGGAGACTTTTTAGCATCGCATAGTGACCGTACACGAAAATTGGATCTATTTTGACTAGCCAAAACGCAAACAACGATGGACCGACCCCGGACATCAGCAAAATTGAATGCAAAACGCCGTACTCATGGAGAGAAGGTTAGGTGTGCATTTATAGGGATCGGAAAAGCGTCATCTATTATGAGCACTTGAAATCTGGTGAAACGCTTGATGCAGCACTTTATCAGCAACAATTAACCAAATTTAACCATGAAATATCATTGAAACGACGGTAAGGCCGTAAGACACGGCAAAGTAATTTTACTGCATATTAACTCTTGACCTCATCTTGCATACCCCTTCGAAATCGTCATAAAATACCTGAGGTGGAAGGTTTTTGAGGGGACTTGTTTTAACCACTTTGCTCTGCCGACCCGTCAGATTACCACTTGAAACTACCAAATTCAAATTCCAAACCAGCAAAATTTGAAAAAAAAAATTGTCAAATTATACCTAATTTACTTAGAAAATTTTTCTCCGATGGCTCCAACAAATTACTCGAAAAATGGGGAAATGTTATTGTTAACTATTGAAATTATATATTAATAATCTTCAATGCAAAAAACTTTTCTTTCGCTCTTTGCTGTTTGACTATTTAGACGGCGGTGTCATATATGTACACCGAATAGTACAAAGAATCAAATGACATACAGAAGTTAAGTCAATCAAGAAGTGCAGGAAATAAGTGATGACGGAAGAGACGATGAGAAGAAAGGTTAACAGCAGCTAATAAATGTTAAATGAATTCAGATGGTACTGGAGTGAACGATATTCTATTGTAGCCAGTTTCAAGAGGATATAGCCGGTAACACACTGTGGAATTACAAAGCACTTGATCAACCATTGGTTTCTGCAAAGGTGCAGCTGTTAACATTTATAACATTATGCAAAAAAGTGTGCTAAGAGATAGAGGAAATTTTTAAGTTATGTTCGCACGAGACTAATTTTGGATTGATTTGCTTTGTGATTCAGTCAACTTTACGTCGACATGTATAATGTGTATACAATCATGATGCGAAGAAGGTATATTTCTTCATGACATTACTTAAAGCTTCTGACAAGATCTCCATAATTTTCGGTTGTTCCACTATCACTTACGCAACAAATGATTATGATATATATATATATATATATGTATTATATATATCTATGTATATTTATATGTTTATAATATTACATACGCCACATATTTGTGCGTAAAGTATGGACTGATGATACAGTGTGATATAATAATAAAATGTATAATGTAAATACAATGTTCATATTAACAGTTCATGCATATTATATATATATATATATATATATATATACATATATATTGTATAATAAGGCATTTGGTAGTGTGCATGCATACTTCGATAAGTAATGACATGCATTATATGTTTTTTTATAGACGCATTTGCATATATATATATATATATATATATATATATATATATATATATATATAGATGATGTATAGTAATCTGATAGCATAATACGTTTTGGACTTTTTAAGTGAAGTCTGATAGGGCACTTTTACAGTACTGGACAGCTATTTCGCCTTTCCAGGCTCGTCAGTAGTACGGTGCTCTTCGGTTCAGCAAATCCTTTGGAGGGAGACACATCTCTAGCTACAAAGGAATCGATTCCGAATTACATAGACCACCATATGTCGAGTGACAGAACCCCCACACTCCAGTGACCTGAGTCGAGCGCTTACGGCTGGCAGAATGAATTATAGCATTACTTTCGACTGTTTTTATGGACCTCGCTCAAAAACGGTAATAGTCTGACAATATGATAACAACTTTTGAACGTTCAATCGGCTTTGGAATGGGAGTTATACGGTACTAAACAACTGTTCCGTCATCATAAGCTTACCAACAGTACGGTGCCACTCGGTATAAATATATCAGTGATTAGAAGTGCCGTAAGACACAGACGTGATTGATGAGTTGATCACACGCCTTGGACACACCAAGCCTTCGGTCTTATGGATTGATAGAGTTGTCAGTTAGGATAGCACCACTATCTCAATACTTTGAGGGCTATCGCGAGATCATTGTAATGGCCAGATGTGAATCCCGTCACTTTAAATGATGACTGATAAGCTGAATGCATAGCGCATCCATCAGAATAGGATGATTACCCAACAATTCTTTATACTTTGTCCTCTTGCTCGTGTGTTGTGTGTGTGTGTATGTGTGCTCGTTTGTGTGTGTGGTGCATATACATGCGTTTGCGGGATATATACATTTATATATGCATATAAATATATATATACATATACATGTATATATTGCATGAACTTTTTTAATCATAACCTTCCAAGAGCTTATTACCTCAGTATAGTTTTGAGATTTCCTTGTTCTCGCAGTAATTCATCATCTCCTTACTGTTGTGTTCGTGCACTTTTTTTTCCTCTTTTTGGTGAAGTAGACACAGTGGCATACTGAGTTGTTTCCCACTGTATATATCACAAAGTTGCTTTGATACATGTCATCTAATACTATCCATGCTGCTGCAGGATGGATGGCCACAGTGAGAACAAATAATTTTAGAGTTTCAGCCAGCAAGAGCACCCCTTCGTGCCGAAATGTCCGGTGAGCTCACTCGGTTTTACTGATTGATCGTTTTGTATAAAAGTGCGCTGTTGATCGAGGGCTTCTCATTCGCACACTTTTCGTTTCAGTCGAATCGAATCAGTGCAACTGTTAATATTACATCAATCAATTGCTGTTGTGAGCACAGAACTCGATTCTTGCCGCTCTCAAAGACAAATGCACTGAATGGTTGTCCACAATATCTCTTCATGCCGAAAGCTCGCATAGGTTTATCAACAAGAGCTTATACAGATAAGTATACTGTGAGAAATGTGTAGCATAAATTGCAGAGGTCACTCCCGACCTCCTCCGCCTATGTTATCAGTTGCCGAGTAGCAAGGTTTTCGTTTATTCGACGAGCATAGTACGGTATGCATGCGCGCCATCATACATTCATGCATGCATACGCATATCTCCTTGTATATACTTGTGGAAGATATGAATCAAGCAAGCATAATAACTAGAGAAAATACCACAAATTAAGAGTTCACTCTCCGAATTAAATGTAGATACTGCGTACACGAGCTCATCTGCCACCTACCTTCCGAATAAATTTATTCTGCCGACTAATTGGGGCCGAATTTCTCACAAAACAGTGACGAAGAAGCAAAACCTGACGCTAAGAATAAAAAAGGACAACACTTTTAAGGTTAACTAGTCTCTGAGTGACGCAATATGAAATTAACTTCACTAAGCATAGCAGAGGTGATTTCATACATGTCTGTTACTTAATACTTCTACTTCCCAGGAAATTTCAGGTTCCATTTTCGAACTTAACTGGGATGAAGTTTGAACGATTTCTAGACGTTCTGTCAAACCAAAGAACGATAAAGTGTTTAACATAGGATAGTCAAAACCATTAGGTTACGAGTGCTTTCAGATTTCAACAAACACATTAGTGCCTTGAGATGGGTAAGAGCGAATGTGCTAGTCAGCATCGTTGTTCATAAAATCCGTTCATTTTGTAGGCCCTCATATATATATACATATATATATGTATATCTATATTCGAGATGAAAAGAAGCTAAAGGGTAATAATAGTAGGAAATTTTGATACTGCAACCAGCCATTCCAGCTACATCAAGGAAAAGTAGCTTAGTTTGAATACAAAGCGAAAGCATACCGTGAGCACCATTATTCCAGTTTTAGTGGGATATTTCTAAATTTTTTTTTGTTTCTGGCGGAATAGTGATATAGGAATCTGAATAGCCGAAGATAGGAACAGAAGAATGCTTTGTGACTGTGAACTCCTTTGCTTCATACCTCAGACTTTTTTAGTGTTAATTTGAAAATATAGTTAGGTCAGTCACGTGGTTGCAATATCACAATATATATATATAGTATGTATGTCTACGTCTACTTGCAGCTCGAGGATAACCTGGCTGTGGCGTTCAGTAGGTCGTTTTTGTTGACTGACGGAGAATGTTATAGGGTGGAGCTCAGCTCCACACGCGCCGCGACGAGCATCACAAAATCACTCGGCATGGCGCACCCATCTGGCTTATCGCCGGTGGTCTTCCTGGTGGTGCGAATAACGACCCAGACCATTACAGAAGTGGAAAAGTAACTTTGGTCTATGATTTCTGCTCCAGAAAACTCTGCTAATCATTTCTGAGAGATTGTGAGAAAGAAATTCTGTCTTTTGTGAAAGGTTCGACCGTGAATGTCTTCCTATTTCCACCAACAAGCACCAGGGATCAAGTCAATCATTCGCCAAATCTTTGAAAGCCGTTGATCTTTCATCTCTTCGTCTAGAAAGTGAGCGCGAGAGATCTTACAGCTGCGCAGCTTCACCTCATTTTTGGAAATATTTTGGGCGCTCTATTCACTGTCTTAAGCTTCTTAGACCACTATAGCATCGAACGCTGCGATTTCGTTGAGCGTGGGGTACTGGATCTTGTGAATAATATCTGGAGTAGACGAGGTGGAGGAACGACCTCTTCGATGATGTTTCTTAACCCTTGTAGTCCTTCTAAAACGATTTACGGCTCTGTAGACACTTGATGATTTGGAATCAGTCAATTTTAACAACGTCGGCCGTTTTCATTCCCATCTTGCAAAACTCAACTACTGCAGTACGTTGATTTTACCATACATAGCTTGAGTATGATCGGAAATAGAGAAGTAAATTAAGCAGATTCCAGACCAAAGTTGAACAAAGACTTTAACAAAATTACCACCTTAGTTAGAAAATATTATTTCAGTGCTAAAATTAACAGTATACAAAAGTATCAATCTTTCTTGAACATCTGCATATATATATATATATATATATATATACATATATATATATATAGAATACTTTGAGACCTCGCTCAAAATTCGTGATTACTCCGTATGAGACGGCGTGTATATTTTCAGGTACCTTACTATTCGACTGTTTTTTTTAGACCTTGCCCAAAACAATATTCTGATGACGTCTTTTGGGCCATTCATGAGGTCTAATCCGGCACTTCTCGTGCAAAACGTACGTTTCAGCCTTCGTGTCAAGCCTCAATTATGCAGGTGCATATTTTTCTCCGCTTCCATAGAATTACTATTTCTCGCATTACGATTGCAAAAGGGACTGTTTAACCGTTCAGTCAGTGGCTTTAATTTTAGTTTTATATATTCGCTACCGTTATGAAGAGCTCACTATGAAGTTTAAGAGACGAGCTAGCTTCTCCGGGTGTGAAACGTAATTTTTTTATCGCTCCTATTACACTCTAAAAATTAGTTCTAAAAATGTGTTTAAGCTTCTGAATTTCCAAGATTTGAACTAGCGATTGACTGCTAAAAGTCCAGCGTAAACTCATCCACAGAACCTCTCTGAACGAACAAAGCAAACCAAGTGTGAAATGTAATATTATTTTACTGCTATAACGCACAAAGAAGACCTTAAAACTAAACACAGTATTGAAATCACCGAGATTAAACTTGCGGAACGATCTGCAATAGTTGGCAGGTAAAACTCTGTCGAGCAAAAGAACTTTATGAAATTTCGTGTATTTGTAAATAACTTTATAACATATTCGAAGCATTTAATGAGCTCTAACATGACACTAATGGTGCTAAGCGTGCGTCTCAGTCTTCATATCAAGCTTCATCAGCAGCACATAACTTTCGATTTAACCGAGTCTCTATATATTAGGGATTCGGCGCCGAACATCTTACACCGAGCCCGATTGCGTTATAGATAGGTGCTCGGCTTAAGCGAATGGCATTCGCTACTGATGTGAAGGCTGAAACGCACGTCTAGCAGTATGAGTGTCATGTCAGAGCTCGTTAAATAATTCGAATATGTTATAAGATTATTTACAGATACACGAAATTCAGTAATCTTCTTTTGCTCGACAGAGTATTTACTGTGGACTATTACAGATCGTTCCGCAAATTAAATCTCAATGATTTCAATACTGCGTTTAGTCTAAGGTCTTCTTTGTGCTAGCAGGAAAATAAAGTTGCATTTCACTTTTGGACTCCCAAAAGACGTCATCAGACTATTGTTTTGAGCGAAGTTCAAAAAAACAGTCGAAAAGAAAGGTACCTGAGAATATATACGCCATCTCATACGGAGTAATCACGAATTTTGAGCGCGGGCTCAAAGTAGTCTATATAAATATATATATATATATATATAATATATATATGTATATATATATGAGGGCCTACAAAATGAACGGATTTTATGAACAACGATGCTGACTAGCACATTCGCTCTTACCCATCTCAAGGCACTAATGTGTTTGTTGAAATCTGAAAGCACTCGTAACCTAATGGTTTTGACTATCCTATGTTAAACACTTTATCGTTCTTTGGTTTGACAGAACGTCTAGAAATCGTTCAAACTTCATCCCAGTTAAGTTCGAAAATGGAACCTGAAATTTTCTGGGAAGTAGAAGTATTAAGTAACAGACATGTATGAAATCACCTCTGCTATGCTTAGTGAAGTTAATTTCATATTGCGTCACTCAGAGACTAGTTAACCTTAAAAGTGTTGTCCTTTTTTATTCTTAGCGTCAGGTTTTGCTTCTTCGTCACTGTTTTTGTGAGAAATTCGGCCCCAATTAGTCGGCAGAATAAATTTATTCGGAAGGTAGGTGGCAGATGAGCTCGTGTACGCAGTATCTACATTTAATTCGGAGAGTGAACTCTTAATTTGTGGTATTTTCTCTAGTTATTATGCTTGCTTGATTCATATCTTCCACAAGTATATACAAGGAGATATGCGTATGCATGCATGAATGTATGATGGCGCGCATGCATACCGTACTATGCTCGTCGAATAAACGAAAACCTTGCTACTCGGCAACTGATAACATAGGCGGAGGAGGTCGGGAGTGACCTCTGCAATTTATGCTACACATTTCTCACAGTATACTTATCTGTATAAGCTCTTGTTGATAAACCTATGCGAGCTTTCGGCATGAAGAGATATTGTGGACAACCATTCAGTGCATTTGTCTTTGAGAGCGGCAAGAATCGAGTTCTGTGCTCACAACAGCAATTGATTGATGTATATTAACAGTTGCACTGATTCGATTCGACTGAAACGAAAAGTGTGCGAATGAGAAGCCCTCGATCAACAGCGCACTTTTATACAAAACGATCAATCAGTAAAACCGAGTGAGCTCACCGGACATTTCGGCACGAAGGGGTGCTCTTGCTGGCTGAAACTCTAAAATTATTTGTTCTCACTGTGGCCATCCATCCTGCAGCAGCATGGATAGTATTAGATGACATGTATCAAAGCAACTTTGTGATATATACAGTGGGAAACAACTCAGTATGCCACTGTGTCTACTTCACCAAAAAGAGGAAAAAAAAGTGCACGAACACAACAGTAAGGAGATGATGAATTACTGCGAGAACAAGGAAATCTCAAAACTATACTGAGGTAATAAGCTCTTGGAAGGTTATGATTAAAAAAGTTCATGCAATATATACATGTATATGTATATATATATTTATATGCATATATAAATGTATATATCCCGCAAACGCATGTATATGCACCACACACACAAACGAGCACACATACACACACACACAACACACGAGCAAGAGGACAAAGTATAAAGAATTGTTGGGTAATCATCCTATTCTGATGGATGCGCTATGCATTCAGCTTATCAGTCATCATTTAAAGTGACGGGATTCACATCTGGCCATTACAATGATCTCGCGATAGCCCTCAAAGTATTGAGATAGTGGTGCTATCCTAACTGACAACTCTATCAATCCATAAGACCGAAGGCTTGGTGTGTCCAAGGCGTGTGATCAACTCATCAATCACGTCTGTGTCTTACGGCACTTCTAATCACTGATATATTTATACCGAGTGGCACCGTACTGTTGGTAAGCTTATGATGACGGAACAGTTGTTTAGTACCGTATAACTCCCATTCCAAAGCCGATTGAACGTTCAAAAGTTGTTATCATATTGTCAGACTATTACCGTTTTTGAGCGAGGTCCATAAAAACAGTCGAAAGTAATGCTATAATTCATTCTGCCAGCCGTAAGCGCTCGACTCAGGTCACTGGAGTGTGGGGGTTCTGTCACTCGACATATGGTGGTCTATGTAATTCGGAATCGATTCCTTTGTAGCTAGAGATGTGTCTCCCTCCAAAGGATTTGCTGAACCGAAGAGCACCGTACTACTGACGAGCCTGGAAAGGCGAAATAGCTGTCCAGTACTGTAAAAGTGCCCTATCAGACTTCACTTAAAAAGTCCAAAACGTATTATGCTATCAGATTACTATACATCATCTATATATATATATATATATATATATATATATATATATATATATATATATGCAAATGCGTCTATAAAAAAACATATAAATGCATGTCATTACTTATCGAAGTATGCATGCACACTACCAAATGCCTTATTATACAATATATGTATATATATATATATATATATATATATAATATGCATGAACTGTTAATATGAACATTGTATTTACATTATACATTTTATTATTATATCACACTGTATCATCAGTCCATACTTTACGCACAAATATGTGGCGTATGTAATATTATAAACATATAAATATACATAGATATATATACATAATATATATATATATATATATATATCATAATCATTTGTTGCGTAAGTGATAGTGGAACAACCGAAAATTATGGAGATCTTGTCAGAAGCTTTAAGTAATGTCATGAAGAAATATACCTTCTTCGCATCATGATTGTATACACATTATACATGTCGACGTAAAGTTGACTGAATCACAAAGCAAATCAATCCAAAATTAGTCTCGTGCGAACATAACTTAAAAATTTCCTCTATCTCTTAGCACACTTTTTTGCATAATGTTATAAATGTTAACAGCTGCACCTTTGCAGAAACCAATGGTTGATCAAGTGCTTTGTAATTCCACAGTGTGTTACCGGCTATATCCTCTTGAAACTGGCTACAATAGAATATCGTTCACTCCAGTACCATCTGAATTCATTTAACATTTATTAGCTGCTGTTAACCTTTCTTCTCATCGTCTCTTCCGTCATCACTTATTTCCTGCACTTCTTGATTGACTTAACTTCTGTATGTCATTTGATTCTTTGTACTATTCGGTGTACATATATGACACCGCCGTCTAAATAGTCAAACAGCAAAGAGCGAAAGAAAAGTTTTTTGCATTGAAGATTATTAATATATAATTTCAATAGTTAACAATAACATTTCCCCATTTTTCGAGTAATTTGTTGGAGCCATCGGAGAAAAATTTTCTAAGTAAATTAGGTATAATTTGACAATTTTTTTTTTCAAATTTTGCTGGTTTGGAATTTGAATTTGGTAGTTTCAAGTGGTAATCTGACGGGTCGGCAGAGCAAAGTGGTTAAAACAAGTCCCCTCAAAAACCTTCCACCTCAGGTATTTTATGACGATTTCGAAGGGGTATGCAAGATGAGGTCAAGAGTTAATATGCAGTAAAATTACTTTGCCGTGTCTTACGGCCTTACCGTCGTTTCAATGATATTTCATGGTTAAATTTGGTTAATTGTTGCTGATAAAGTGCTGCATCAAGCGTTTCACCAGATTTCAAGTGCTCATAATAGATGACGCTTTTCCGATCCCTATAAATGCACACCTAACCTTCTCTCCATGAGTACGGCGTTTTGCATTCAATTTTGCTGATGTCCGGGGTCGGTCCATCGTTGTTTGCGTTTTGGCTAGTCAAAATAGATCCAATTTTCGTGTACGGTCACTATGCGATGCTAAAAAGTCTCCCTTTTCGTCGGCGGTGGTTTTCTTCAAATTTAACATGAAAAGTAAAGCTTCGCGCAAATGGCGCCTTGCAAGCACAAAAATTATCTTCAAACTCTTGTGAAACCCATCTTATGAATTATCTTGTGCATAAAAAGCATGTGAATCAATGGCGTTCTCAACAAACTTTCAAACAAAAGAAAGTATTTGCATACCTTCATTTTTTTCTATTATTGCAGCAACAAATGATTAAACGAAGGAGTCATATTTGTGCACCTGATACTTCATTGATCTTTCACAGAGGTCAACCTTCATGCTACAAATATAACTTTTTTAACCGTCAATTAGTGTTGTGTAGTAATTGTGTATCTTTTCATTAATTACATAGAGATACTTTCCGCCGCAGAAGTGGTCAATGGTTCGATCGCGCGCTCTCAGTTATTCCTCAACTATTACATGAAGATCAACACGATATTAACGGGCCAGCAATAACAAGTATATCATACATACATATAGTATAGTATACATACATATAGTAGAGCATATACATATATACATGTAAATGTGTAGTAGATATACATACAGTATAGTATGTAATATATATACATCTCCACTCGCAGATGAGAGAGAGGATCCGAAGTTCCGACCTACGTCAACGAACGAAGATCAGAGACGCCGTTCTACACGCCAGGATATCGAAAATAAGGTGAGTCGGACACGTGATGCGCTTCAACGACAACCGATGGACGAGAGCCGTGACCGACTGGATTGCTCGGGACATCAAGCACTCTACAGGAAGACCACCGACCCGTTGGTCCGATTTCTTCACGAAAGGTGTAAAAGAAAGATATGATGCTCAGCGAATCCCTAGAGCCAGGAGGAACCACTGGGTTACTTTTGCACGGGATAGGGGAAAATGGAAGTGCTGTTGGTAGCCGCTCGAGTCACTCGACGATCAACGGGACGACAGGTGATACAGGTGATACTTCGACAGTTAATTAGTTTAAAATTTAGCTTTTTCTTTGGAATCATGTGCTGCGAATTTGTCTGATGATTGCATTCTCAAATCTCTCATAGCAAGTAGGCCTTACAGTTCGATCTCTTTTGTATCACAGTGCTGCATATGGCTAAGGCTAATACCTACGCATAACTCTTTTTCTCTCAACTAGGCGGCGCCGCAACGCAGACCATTATCTACTCATATATACGCATTTTCTTGAACAAACCAGGTCTTCTACACAAACGCTCAACTGTATCTACCTACAAATTTCTATTTTGTAGTTTGAACGTAATGATTAGTTCCAAACGATTCATTTCACTGAGAGTCCAAGGATTAAAGGACGCAGTGGTTAGATAAGCTCATTGAGCTTTCCATCCTTGCGGGGTAGCCAAATTGGTACTACACATGTGGAGGGTTAGCTTCAATGACTTGTTACTTCAATAGAATACCGTAGGTCACTATACAGGTCACATATGCGTTCAACTACCTCCTACGATGCTTCCTAGGGTTGATGGAATGCACTATCTCTTAAAACTGTTCAATGTCCAAAACCTTATTATTTCATACCTTATCGAGTTGTTCATTTCGTATCACGATCACTGACCAGTCTCATTAGATTTGAAGCGCGGACAGCCCAAGAGCAAAGTTATGAAAAAAAACATTGAGGCGAAAGAGTTTTTCACTGAGTGCAGCCGTAAAGCCTTGAAACCCACGATGCCTCATAAGGTACTGTCAGAAAAGCGAACTTAAGACAGCGTCTTCTCAACGTTTAAAAGATGAATTTCCCCATATAATTTGAAAATGGAGGAGATTTGTAACGATTTTAACTAGTGGATTTCAAGAAATTCGCACTACTCTCCTTCATCATCCCTTATGGGGAACAGATATTTCTCTCCTTTGTCTTGGGACAATACACCGTTTGAGGTGAGTAAATGTATATCTAACCTTTAAATTGAATCGGCTTATTTACGTATCATGTCATTGCTGCTGTCCCAGATAGGTCTAATAGCAATTTACTGAACCTGGAGTGATTGAAGGCTTGGTGAGTCTTGAGCATGGAATCGAACCAGCGACCACCGATTGATCGACCACGCATGTCGTAGAACACCTTTCTAGCCACTGCTCCAAAGCGCCCTTGCACGAGATACTCTAGAATATAACGATCTGCTTGATGTTAATCATTTTTGAACCACGCATGTCAGTGGTCTATTAAAGAGAGCTGACTTATCGAGCCCGATACACGTGTTTCAATCTTGTAATCTCGTCAGTCGAGCAGTTACCCTTTCTCGCCTTTTGCCAATCCTGTGTGGGTGTCCAGTCCCCACTCTTAGAGTTAGCGACGACGAACGTTTTACACTCTATGTCCAGTGAAATTATCATCGAACTTAGAGCGTTGTACACTCGATTGTTCTTGGCTAGTAATATACAATATATCATATCTTTCGTTTCGAGTGTTTTCTTGGAACCAAAGCTCAAATTTCAATATGCCTGGTAATCATTTCTTGAGCCACTCATGTCAGTGGGTCTATTTAAGAGGGCTGACCTATAGAACCCGATACACGTGTTTCAATCTTGCAATTTCTTCAGTCAGGCAGGTACCCTTTCTCGTCTTTTACCATTCCTGTGTGGGTGCTCCAGTCTCCACACTAAGAGTTAACAACGACGAACGTTTTACACTCTGTGTCCAGTGAACTGAGTAAGAGGTATGCGTTTATTTAGGTTTCTTCTGCCTGGAAGAGGTCGCGGTAATGGCAAGTCAAATGGTTCGAAGAATATTAATTTGCACGTACTGCAATCAACATTTTACCAAATCCTACAATCTTCTCATTCACTAACGGTAAGCAATGTATTTGTAGTAATATGGAGAACCATAGAATTCACATTTGAGAAAATTTCTTTTCAGAATAACGATTAAAATAAAGTACATAAATCATGGATCCTAAAAAAAATCTGCCGTATCCTTATGCAATATTTCAAAATGTTTGTATCAAAACTCTTATTTTAATAACGAGACTGGTTTGCTGCTGGGTGTCGTCCCGTACGAAAACGACAGTGGCCCTCAAATGCGCCGTTGATGTTAGCGACCAGCGCAAGCTCACTCAATGCATATAAAAACTTTAGGTCACAAACATGCAAAAGCCACTCTATAGTTACTTATACTTGCTATCCTTTATAAAAACAAACCAAAGATCCTTCCGTACGCTTCTGAAGTTCTCAAATACTCAAGTTCTGAACTTTCAAGCAACTTTATTAAGAAAAGCCGTAGAGGCGTCACTGAGTGACAAAAGAAGCATAAAAGTAGTGGAATAGCTATAAAATAAATGCCATGCACTCACAGATTTCTCGAATGCGACAAAGAAATTAGTAATTCCTTCGAGATAATGGGAGAAACAAATTTGACCTCAAAATCCTACTTAATTGTTGAGATTATTTCGTATTCTCGTATTCTATTTCCCTTTCATTCGTCATATTCGTATTACCTTTGTAAGCTTGTAAAAAGGATAAGCTTTGCTCGGTTTTCAAATATTTTGTTTTAGTACTCATACGGATCAACGCCCGTTCTCGTGTGATTCTTGCGGTAAAGCGTTCAGGCGTCAAGATCATCTTAGAGACCACAAAGTGAGTTGTTAAGAAAGCGATTTATCCATTCACGTTCTTCATTCAGAAGCATTATTGGCGCTTCAGATTCATACATTCAAAATAAAAGCTGTTCAAATGTGACGTTTGCGGTACAGGCTTTTGTCAGTGACGAACGCTGCAGGTCCATCGTGCTGCTCACTCCGAATATGCTAATGCTCACGACGCAGCTCATCAAGTGCGTAGTTATTAGTTCGTGCTTCAGTAAAACGAGCCTGTATATCTTGACGGTGAAGTGAACTATTTTATTTCATATTTTGAAAATCTCTTGTTATTATGGGCTCTACATGGCCTTGATAAAAAATCACAAAGTATAATCGATTCTTTCATACTACTTATTCAAAAGGCCTCTGAGTTCAATGAGGAACGAATTTCCTAGGATTGATAAAAATTATATCAGTTATTACCTAAATAATTAACGAATGTCCCGATCCGATCCTATGGAAGTCTTTACTTGTTATTGTCACATTCAAAACTATGATTCATCATTTTAAAAAGTGCTTATTATCACTGGTTTTGGTGAGAACGTGGCAACAAGTGGCAGGAGAGACCCTACCCTGGCGCCGGCTTGCTATTATGTGAGATCCCAATGAAAAATTCAAATTTTCCAATCAACGCGGATTGACTTGATAAAGTTTCATATCTAGCTATGCACACTGGATTTTGACATGGTGAAGCACTTTATAGCCACTATAGGCGGACAGTCGGGTTGGAGCTCAATATATGCTTCTCGAACTTCTCTTGCATAGCGCTCTTTACCTACTTTAGTCAAATTTCGTTTTTTTCTAAAAAGATCTATTGCATTGGAAAAAAATCATTTCAGATCATGACTGTGTTTCCATCTGACGATGTGGAGTCATTGTTAACACCCGGTTCCACACCCTAAAACGATTCGCTTATGCCTGTTTTGCGGTATTCACTTGATTTCACTTTTGCTTTTAAATGTCTGTTCCTCTGTTGACTATATCCACATCTTTTTGCCTGTTCATTCAAATTGTTCCTCCTCATTATAGTTGTATAACTGCAAATCACTTGAAGGTATTATATGTACTGTCTTCCTATCTTAATTATAAAAGAGCACCACCAGTACCTTTCACTGTTTATCTGCTTCTCTTTGACAATACTGGATATGAGTGTGTATTTGTGTATGCGTGTGAGGTCTGTGTATGTGCGTGTGCTTGTGTTTATTCGTTTATCTATGATGCTGGCTTGAAATCCGGTATGCTAGTTGGAACAACTATATTAAAGTGACGAAGAACAATTTGCAACTATATGTTAACAGACGCTTTCTACACAGAGTTTCATTTTCGCAAGCAAACGTGTCAAATAGTGTCATGTGATTCGACGATAATTTATAAAATAGACATGTCTTTTTTGCTCCGATGCCACTTAAGTAAACATTAATCCATCGATGTTTTCCGGTTTTGCATTTCACGAAGGAACTCTCAGAGTTGATTGCTCACTGCTGGTTAGTTACTATAGACTTTGTAAAACGTCGAAAATAGGTTTGAAAACTTCAATTGAGGTACTTGAAGCACGTTGAAGCTAGAATTATAGTTTTTTTTTTTTACTTTTGAAAACGATATCTGTGTCACATCTCATCGTGCTGCTCATCTGATAGCTCGAGCGGGCTGCACTGATCATTTTCGTTGCCATCCAGTTCCCGCGTACCTCCATTCGCTTTAGGAAGATGATCAGGATCAAAATGCTTATGCGGTCGCGACAATTTTATTTTTTTTTGGGAGATGATAGTTATGGAGCTTATCGAATTTCATCGCGTGGACATATACGTATACTCACAGCTGATGGACTTTTGAAGTACAGATATGGGGCCTGGTTTTGGAAAGAATCTCGAACCATATCCTCCCATGTACTTCCGTTCACTTGAATGCGCTTTCGGCTAACTCGTAATGCAGGCACGATCCGAAAGAATGGAATGAATGAGTCACATGTATGCGAAAGGTATACTAAGTCTAGCAAAGCAAACGCCGTGATCCATGACCCTAAGTACAGCTGCGTGTCAGGACCAGTTCCGAATAGCAGCGTTCGATCCTGATCCTTTCAACTTGAAAACGCTTCATACTCTTACGGCTGTTACTTGAGTCAACTGTGAGTCTACTAGTGCGGATTGAAATCATGCGATGAGTGTCTGACCGGTGTAAACCTATGAGAATCAAACTTTGTTATCAACATTATCTGAACAATCATATTGACATTGTAAAAGTTCGTGCTAAACTGGTGAGTTCGATGGTTTTGTGTTGGATTTATTTCTCAATTTCTTTGTTTTGTCAAGTTGTTCTATGAATACAGCTTCACTCAAGGCTACACTAGAGGCATTCTACATGAGTGCAATTTCCGCTCTACCATAGTTGTAATTGCTTGGCGTCCTTTGATTTTTCCTCGATAAACGGTCGAGGTGTGAAATTAAAAATGTGCTTGCTGAAAACTATTAATGCTATCGACGACTGTAGTGCCATATCCGAAATAACTTATTCCTAAAATTCAAATTCCACCCAAATACGGAAAGTTTTTGGGCTGGTTAGATGGGATTGATTACAATTATCTTCCAAGGCCTAACTTCAAGATATACAAATGTGGAGAAGTTGAATTTTTATAGCTTATCATTTGCGATTTCAATTTAGATACATCGACCAGACACATATTCGTGAACTTGATTTGTTGATCATTACACATTTCAAAAAATAACCTGCCGACAAATCTTCACGCACCTAAATTGGTATTATTCTAGTTGATTAAGCAAGTGGAGCATCAAAGTTAGAAAGAAGCTTGGAAACGTGAAGTACTCTTCAATGACATGGATAGTGTTCACATCAAAGGATGCCGAAATTATCTCTCCGCTCGCTATTGATGTCATAGCCTTCATGAACCTCGTCACGTCACCTCTTGGACGGGAACAATCGTAGGTCCTTAGATTGACATCTGACTTGAAGGCTCTTCTTATGCAGCTACTAGTTTTAATCGTATTGTCGTTGCCGTTTTAGTTAGCAAACAAATAAGATTTATATAGACTAAAGAAGGTGGAAGCCTGAACATAGATTTTCAATCATTTCGAAACTGTGGAATGGCCGACACTTCTGTCGATGCTCGGAATTCCAGACTGAGCTTTCGCATACAAATTATGAAGCTTCATAATTGATTAATACGAAACCTAAGGTAATGTAAAAAGCTGGAATCTCTTATTAAAGCTGAATAGAAATGGTCTGATTTCATCAGTGAAAGCAATTTGTTGTTTTTAAGCATTGAATCATAAACGACATCTCAAATTTTAACTTTTATAACTGCTTAATTTATTTTTCTCATGGCAGCATATGGTTTGCAATACGACCACAAGGATGTTGAGATACGGATCAAACTGTAATCTAAAGTGACTTTGAACTTGCGACTAACCTGGGAGAGTAATAATCCAAGGCTTTCTCGGTAAGGTCGGGCTATTGGCCCGCGTCATATTTCCGGTTTGGCTCGTATCTTAACAATCCTGTGACTCGAAAAAATGTAGTTTGACATGGATTCATTATCGGTATTTCAGAGTCACTCAAAATAATGGCCTTAAACTGCATTAAACGCTACTAGCCTAAGTTAAACGAAAGCAACATTGCAATTTCAACGTCTTAGAACGCTTCTAGGGAACATTAATTATGCTGCAGCCTAAAAAGAGATTTATTTCCTGAAGTGACGAAAACTTTCTTGTTACTCCAGCTAGAGATATAAGCTAATTGTTAGCCATAGGATTGCCGTTCCCATGCGATTTTACCTCAATAGATGTGCTTTGGATGACGCCGCTTTGTTTCCCTTGCTAACGCATGTGTTCTTTTTCCATCGAAGGTCTTGTAAAAATTTGTATATGGGAACGAAACGTAGTCGATGCTTTTGGCTGATTGAAAACCGCTTGAAAACAGTTGTGAAAGGAAATGACTCAATGGGAGTGCCATCATTCATCCATCTCTACCTCTTCGTCACACATCATCTCAAATTACCTTGACACCAGTGAATGGTGAAAGATATTAGGATTAAGATACGCAAAAATTGCTTTTTTTCAAGCAGTCCCAGTCGTATCAAACATACAGCGCCATTAAAACCATAAGCTTAAATGACAAATGGGCGTTGTACGATCACTGCGACTTTTACTGAAAAACCATTACCTAGCGCACAACTTGAAGAGTTCTATCGCCACATATAGATCATAACTATAAGAGTAAGCTGGTCTGGAAATGACTCAATTGGCAGATTTTTTGGAACTTTGAAACCTTATTATATCAGCTCTTAGCTATTATTCAGCTTTTCTTGATTTACTCTTTTCACGTTATTGCAAAACTATTCACTAGAAGTTATTCATCCAGATAGTGCCTTTAACATTTTTGGCACTGCTAAATTACTCGACAAACTGCCAGAAATGTATAAAACTTCTATAAACTAGATGGGACGTGTAGATAAAGAGTTAAGATAGTGGCAAGAACATTTTCGAAAGTGCATTCCTGCGGAGTCTGTAAGACTTTTTCACGGAATTCGAAAAATATTTCGAATTGCGTCAAATCCTTATTCCGCTGCTTTTAAGTCGATTTGTGAGTCTTAGTTGATTTCTATCATCTCCATTTACATTAGTCATCGAGCGACTTGACTAGTCAATGGCTCTCCATCAATGCCTAAAAAAATCTAGACTAACAACGGAGAGAAAAAAGTCCTTGCTTTCTTCATTGTGAACTTAGGACGACTTCAAATCGCATCCAGTGTACTCCTAGACTTGCTTTCTACCTTTTAACTGAATCAAAGTTTGAAATGCTGCCAGTATTGACGCGGAAATGGAACGTAATCATAGAAATGATAGATAGATTCAGCATCGGAGAAATAACTAACAGATCATCTCAGTCAGTCTCCATATCAAAATAATGGAAAGATCTTTTTGACCTAGAAGTTCCATTTCTTTTTGAATCCAATCTTCATATGGGTAGAGTAGTTTATCGCTACTAATAGACTAGAAGAAGACCTTTACAAATATGAAAGGCGAACTATGTGCCTAATTGAACAATGCAGTTACGAATTAAAATTCTTTTGTAAGTAATAACATCTTTGGCAATTTATCATTTCACGATGGTTTACGAAGCACTTGAGCTGATATTTGTTGGCACACTAAAACGGCTTGAATGGAGACAACCGCCGTAAACGCAGCGTAACGGATAAGTAATTTGTCCAATATTACCGTAATCAGTAATGACATTTTTTATGATCGGAATGACCTAGCGAGAAAAGACCAGGTAAAGCACTAAGAATAACTTACAGTATTCTCTTTACAAAACTGTACAAAGAAAATTTATTTGTTTGTTAATATAACTATTTCTCTATTTCAAGTGAATCATGTAAGGAAGAAATAGCGTCAGAACTGAATACCAAGACATTGTGGTCAGCCAAAATTAATTTTTTGTACTAAGTAGTAATACCTATGGTTAGGCACTGCATAATGTATCACAACTTATCATCCGATTGCAATATCAGCTTGCCACTACCGTAATATTTGGCATAACATTTTTAAGATTGGTTCCTCGCAAACAAATTTATCTGGGAGGATGAATACATCCAGTCAACTTTGATCAGCAAGTAGTTTTTATAGATACAGCATAATCTCTGAAACTAAATCGTATGTCTTTTCGGCTCCCAATTCATCCATCTTTTCACTAGTGGATTCGAAGCGTTCGGTTGGACTTTATGCCACAGCAATTTGCAGACATAATTCTTTGTGTATTGTGTGGGTAACTTGACTATAACGCACTGATTAAGCATATTCGTAAAGTGCTTTTTTTTGCTGCAACGTTCAATTTCAAGAAATCGTAGGCAATGAATTAGAGTGCAGGTAATGCAATGTTTGGAGTTACCCTTCAAAACACAATGGATTGCCGGCTGGTTCAACCCCGGCAAGACTTAGAAGTCTTTTATTTCGGGAAGTTCAGCAAATCAGAGCCAAACTCTCTTGGTATTACAAATTTACTGACTTAGAACTTTGTTGGAGCCACCATGAGTTATTATCCTAGTCGGATATGCATTCATTCACCTCCACGATCCTTGATGTAGTCGAACTCAATCTCTCAGGGATAACTCAAAGTTAGAAGCTCAGTTTTTCATCTTTCAAGCAGACGATTCATTTGAAATTACGAAAAAATGAAAATCAAACGTTGATGAGAATTCAAGTCAAGGAAGTATCTATGAGTTATCCACTACACATGTTATCTCCGTCGCAATCCAACCACTGCTTCGAATATCGTCGGCTGTCGTAGAGAAGCCACTCTCAGTCATACGTAACAATGCGAGCATCAAGTGAACACACATAGTTGAAGCCTAGAATAGATCTGTGGCAGAAGTGTTGCTACTTTTCGTTCAAGACTCGGGGCACATTTGTCAGTTTTTCGAATTTTCAACTGGATATGAACAATCTCAAAATCGTGCCGTCAATCCACTCAGTTCTTGAAATTTCAAATCAATTGCACATGAGTCAACACCAAAAAGACGCCTATGAGTAATATTGAATCAATTGGCATAAGCATCTTTCGTCGATTTTCTGCATCCTCAGAACTCTCATCTTTCTCATAATACTACTGATATATCGTTATCAGTATCCTTTGTGGTTGACGATGATTACTAAGCCGATTACAATGTGATGCAATTTGAGTGGTTTTGCAAGTGTTACGCGTCATAGTAAACCGAATTCGTACGAAGGAATTATTAAAGTATCGTCTTTTTACAAGAATATTGATTGTCTAAGGCGAAAACAGTTTAGGGTGAAAAATAGAGAAAATATTGAAGCAGTGTATGAAAACGAGCACATGGAGTAAAGTGTGTAAAAAAGTAATAGCCAATGAAAACTATTCGCAGAGAGGTATTTTGTGTTCTGGATTTTATATTTTTTTTTAAATTCGGGACTGTGTTTTTGTGCTGATTACGGTGAATTCAGTCCGTTCAGTCTCCGGTGTCCTTCGCAGAGGGCACAGATCGCGTGGTGGCGCTAATACGAGCGGCGGTAATTTGCGTCTGAGCCTCTGTAAGAGAATTATGCGATTTTCTTCCGCAAACCGAGATTCTGAGAAAACAGATATACCTAGGGGAATTGATTGGTGAGCAAAGATAGGTCTCATCCATACCGGGTACGCGTGCTACCACTACACCACCGTGGCACATTTGCTGCGCCACCCACTCATTCTTCAACATTTCTATATTTGCTGCCAGACACCAACCTTCAACAGGTTTGGTCGGGTATGCCATTTCGCTTTATGAACCCACTTGAGAAAACATAGTCATTATCAAATGATGAAATACCACAACAGAGACTCTTATAAAGGTTCTTCTAATCTAAAAAAACGCATAGGCGTCGAAAAATCTTGGATTTTGACGAGAAATCTTACCCTCCCAAAAACGAAAATTTCAGCTATATCATAGCATTTGTCCTTTTCTAATCTGAGCTTTTGTAGGCTTGCAAAGTATCAGTTTTGATACCAAGCTGTGTTTGTGAAAGAACATTCATACTATGTCCCACTAACGAAAAAAAAAAGCGATAATATTTTGTTTTCGGAGTGTGTTGTTTGAACTTGATAGCGGATTTTTCGGTATGACACAGTGAAATTTTATTTTTTAAGCAAACTTTGTCCTTGTGGTAAGAAATAGATTGCTATGGGCAAATTTCTATAACGCATTTATTAGTGAAAAGAACACGAAAATCTGGAAATTTTTCCTTTTTGATACAACAGCTACATAGTGGGGTAAACAACACATTTCGTACTCTTTCCTCGTTATCCCTTTGACCATGTTGTGTAAATGTATTTCGCGAACAAATTTTTTAGAATGAAAGATTCCTGGAAGAACAAGCCTTGGTAGAGTATGCATTCATCTCTTTGAATAGTTCTTTGAACAAAATACAAGGTACAATTATGTTCATATCAGAGTATAAAAGGACAATACAAAAAGTTATTCCTCATATACAATAGAATAAAGCCCCATTCTACAACACCACAGCACTCTCAGCTTCTGTGGCTCACTAATAATAAGGAGTTTTCCGAATCAGCTATGAAGTCGTATCGTAATGCAATCTGCAGAATCATTTTTGGTGAACAAATCGTTCTTTTGTATCTGTTTTTTCATGCTTCACCAAAAACAGCCTCATTGAAGTCTCTTCCATCATATTTTGCCATTGATCGGCGACTGAACTTTATTCATTGCTGTTAAAAATTTAAATTTCGTTAGAAAACTATTATATTGTCACTTTAACGCATGCGGCTCGCATCACCCGCCGTAGGCTCGAGGCGTTCAAAGCATAGAGCTCTCGGCGTTGATCAATACCTGAGAGATGCGCCATGCATTCGTCTTCAATTCTCAACTTCGTTTGAGGTGATTGAATGCATACCTGGCCCTTACGATGACCCGCGGTGGCCTCCCGCTGAATCAGGTCAGTGTTGCTCAGCCTCCCAGAGAAGTCTGAGACCAGTCTGGTACCAATTTACCGACCCCGGAGGGATGAGATCGATGTGTGCGGCACAGAGCGTCTCTAACCACTGAGCGATATGCGCTCTCGAGAGTTTTAGCTTTTGCGATATGAAGAACAGCGAAGAAATTTGATGAAAATTTCTCTTATAATTTTTATGTATGACTCGTTACGCGACCCTATGTCACCTTCGGGACGTTGATTTGGACGACGGAGTTGTTGACGATTATGTGGTGCAATGATGAATTTAACACTTTCACGGTGGTGGTAGGTGGCGTTAGAAATGGGAGATTTGGTACCAAACTATTGTAAATGATAGCGATCACTTGGAAACTTTCTTTGGAATTAATTCACATGCAAGATATTTCGAAGTTTGCGCAGGAGTTGGGTGCACTCAAGGAATGGCTCCGGATTGGTTCTATATAGTTGGAAAAACAACAATCTGGCGCACGGATAGTGCTCTTTTTAAAGGAAAAGCAGCATAGTCATTGTTGCAAATCTGTTCTAGGCTTCTTTCATGCTACAAACACTAAACGCTTACAATTTTTTGTTGGATTCGTTACACGACCCCAAAAGGAGGCTTTTCAAGCTAAGTGATAAATTCCAGGGCGGCAGTTGAACCGATATACCTATCATGAATAGTTCCTGAATCAAATTTGTACCGAAAGGATCATGGTTTATGGTGGCCTATAAGTTGCCTAATTCATCAAAACTTTAGAAGGATGGTAGAACTAATACACATGGAATCAGTCACGAGATCGACAGTATAGATTAAGCTTACGCATTTAGCAAAAACTGTCAATAAGATAATTTGCGACGTTGCTTATTCATGTATGGCCAGCGCTGTATGAGTTGATCACTCGAGCTGCAAGGCTTCACCTCATCTGTGTACTCATTGGACCCCACGCCACCTTACTTGTAACTTTCGATAGAAACGCGGTAATAGCTTCCTGTAGAAGTCATCTATAACCATACCACTCGTAAAAACTCCTCCCAAGAAATTTTATGCTTGGAAAGGTTAGTAATTGCAGTGTAGAATGACCAACTTTACATTTCCTCAGTAAAGTAATGTACATTGTAGCATTCTTAAAACTAGTGTGTGAGTGCGCACAATGAATCAAACTATGTGAATGTAAAGCTCGCAGTCAGCAATCTAAATAGCTCTGAGATTAGAATGAGAAATTACAGACATTGCATGTCTACAGTAACATGGAGAGCATATTGCTGGAGACGCTGACTATTTCTCTTGATAACCTTTGATTACGTTTGCCTATGGGCTACTACTAATTTGTGTTTCCTTGACAAATAGACATGAAGTTGATCACTCACTATCCATTCGCGATAACTAGTGCTGGAGCGCTTTCACTTTCCTCGCATCCGAGGAATATATTACTTCTACGCTGCGGAGTGACGGTGCGTCTATGGATGAACCAACCGTTATAAAACTTTAGAAATTCATTGAATCACGATTACTTTGGTTATGTCTTGATTTTGTGCACGTGGATGTCGAGATTTATATGATACCGTTCTAACTGCATTTTTTGTTCCTATGTTTTCTTCTAAGGAGTTCCACAAGCTGTGGACTAAGATGTTGAAGAATAATTTTCGAAATATAGTAAGAGCTTCTTGATCTGTTGAAATAAGGTCGTTTCATCTTTGCAAAATTTGTAAATGAATTTCTCAATAGATACATTTTGGAAACTTCTCTAAAAGTTTTAGTTAGCAGTCAGATTATAATCAGTTCATACCAGTTAGAACGATACTCTCAATCTTGTTTAACATGTAATCGTTTCTGTCAATGCGAAAATTTCGAGGTTTGCAAAATCTCTTAAATTATTTGTCCAAACTTCGACTCAACTCTAGGGATTTCATAACTTTCGTTCCAAGTGTTTTCTTAAGACCGCGCTCAAATTTCAACATATCTCGTAATAGACCTATGGCAATTGAGTGGTGAGCAAAAACACGGCCTCAGCAGGGAATCGAACCCGCGTTCCATCCATACCGTGGGGCGTCCGCTACCACTACACCACAGAGGCACATTTGCGCCACAACCCATTTTTCAACATCTATAGTTAGCTATCAGCCAATAACCTTTTGCAGGTTCTGTCGGGTATGCGATTTCGCTTTATAATGGATGAGTGGACGCAGTCCAATGATTACCCTCGTATGCCCTTAATTTTTTTCAGATGAGACCTAATCCACTAAATTATTAGTACTTCTAAGTATGCATCATAGAGTGATTTGCCTAAGTACTTCACCGTTTGATCTCTCGGGCGGATGATTTGATATTAATCACCGAGGAAGTATAGAAATTACCACTGATTTCAAAGGTGTTCAAAGAAAAAGCTCACGTTTATTCTTCAATTTGATGTTGTTCCCACGTTAACGCTGATAAAACTTCCATTGAAAACATGATATTTTTCAGTAGAATGAAGCACGCAAAAATAGCATTTTATCAGACTTTATCACCATGTTATGGTGTCTACGGTGCGATGTAAAGTCTATAAAAATTGCCTAGAGTATGATTACCAGTTCATTTATTAACATGCCCACAGGAGAAACCTGTCTAGAAGTGGAAGTGGAGGGATCTGGTCTAGAAATGGAAGTAGAAGGAGTCGGTGGAGCCGAACCCGCAGAAGTTGCACCCGATCACTGAGTCGACGCTCCCGTCGATGGCGCAGCCGGCGATCACGCCGATATAGCCATCGTTCGCCATCAAGTGGGTTTTACCATAAATTTAAAATGCTGTCCGGTTCATCAGGATTGTCAATGTGTAGACCGAAAAGAATTCTCAAGCGGGCATTCTTTGAGATCAATTTCTAGCAGTGAGAACGACATGGATTTGTACTACTTTGTTAATATAATTCCAAAAAAGAATGATTTAAGCTCAAAAACGAGGTTGTTACGCCAGGGTCATACACCGGTGTTTCGGAGGTTCGTCCTCCTCGTCAGTGACCCCCGCCCCACTTCAGCCCTGCATTGAAGCAAGGAGGGAGGCGTATGTGGTGATGGAACAGTGTACAATGACACTGGTCCATCACCACCCCTCAGTCGATGGATTTTTTTGCTGTTAGATCAAAACTAAATCAAAAGATCGACTGTTTTTGAAACCCCGCAAAAAACATTCAATATAATTCCAAAACCTCGTTTTGAGCTTAAATCATTCTTTTTTGGAATTATATTGAATGTTTTTTGCGGGGTTTCAAAAACAGTCGATCTTTTGATTTAGTTTTGATCTAACAGCAAAAAAATCCATCGACTGAGGGGTGGTGATGGACCAGTGTCATTGTACACTGTTCCATCACCACATACGCCTCCCTCCTTGCTTCAATGCAGGGCTGAATGTGGGGCGGGGGTCACTGACGAGGAGGACGAACCTCCGAAACACCGGTGTATGACCCTGGCGTAACAACCTCGTTTTTGAGCTTAAATCATTCTTTTTTGGAATTATATTGAATGTTTTTTTGCGGGGTTTCAAAAACAGTCGATCTTTTGATTTAGTTTTGATCTAACAGCAAAAAAAATCCATCGACTGAGGGGTGGTGATGGACCAGTGTCATTGTACAACTGTTCCATCACCACATACGCCTCCCTCCTTGCTTCAATGCAGGGCTGAATGTGGGGCGGGGGTCACTGACGAGGAGGACGACCTCCGAAACACCGGTGTATGACCCTGGCGTAACAACCTCGTTTTTGAGCTTAAATCATTCTTTTTTTGGAATTATATTGAATGTTTTTTGGCGGGTTTCAAAAACAGTCGATCTTTTGATTTACTTTGTTAATTTCTATCCAGTTCCATTAAGGCATGCTAAGTGTCGCTGTGGGTCATAAGAATGCGGATTCCTTGTTTTCTGCGCTTGCTGCGCTTAGCGTTCATTGTTCCCACCGAGTTCTTCTGCCATACCGTGTCTCCCCAGAGTTGCGCTTCAAGATTTTACATATTCATGTAAAAAATACAGTCTAGTCCTTTTTAAAATCAAGTTAATCAGCAAGACGTGGTAGAAGGCGCCTAAGCGGGTCTCGAAGACGCCAATCAAGTAGCCGGCGATCAAGAAGCAGAAATCTCCCGTAGGAAATCAAGAGGAAAAGAACTCGTTTGCGCCGCAGTCGTCGAGTTGGCCGCAGGTACGTGTTA
>JAHQIW010006450.1:0-38219 GCA_019055375.1 Parelaphostrongylus tenuis
TGCATATGTTCCATTTGATTTTATGGAATGGATGTGCCAAAGGCATTTCATGTAATGTAATTATGTATAGCGATTATGCAAAATTTTTTGCAAGAATTTTTGTACGTATATTTGTATATATATGCGCGTGTATATATATTATAAATACATATATATATATTTATTTATTTATTATTTATACATTTATTTGTTTACGTGTATACGCATACATATGTACATATATGTATACACGAGCATATATATGACTGCATGCACGAAAGATTGATAGAACACATCGTATATATACGTGTATATATATATATGCATATATGACATATATACATATATTTATATATATATATATGTACATGCACACGTATATCTATTTATGGTCTATTAATCAAGAGAGAAAAAGTATGTCGATGTTATATGAAAGGCAAATGTGTGCAAAGCTACTAATTTCCTTTGCAGTGAATTGTGAGTATTGTATTGTGCCGGCACATTCCTCAAACCCCTTTCATAACTCAATTCTTGGCTGAATGAGTTTTTATTACACAAGGAATCTTGCTGTCAGAGTTTACCACTTCTTTTGCAGAGACGAATCGAAAATATGACTTCATCCAATATGAAGCGTGAGATTGATTTGCGGGCCTGGTTCATGTTTTCTTGCGAAAGATTTTGTATACCAGTTGGAACGGGTGACTTTTTCTCATTTCAACGCGATACATATTTCCAACCCGGTAATGATCTCGTACTCTGGCTTGTCGAGGGGCTTCAACTTTGCTGGAAAAAGTCCCTTGTGAAGATGGTTTTTATTGGTGCACGCGATCTTCTAAGACATGCACTACCAGTTTTTGTTTGTTCTATCCATTTTCGTTCGACGATATGTTCGACCCATCTTTTTTTTAGCAGGGCAATCTAGTGGTTTCTTTCCTTCATTTTCGTGTTTCCTCAAAAATGATGTGTGGTAATTACTTCCCTCTGTTACTGCTGCTTATTGAACGATGAATATGGATGCCTTGGTTTTCCTTGGATAGTGATAATGACGAACTTGTAGGTTACACAGTTCAAGTTCGCTACTGTACTGTTTAACTGCTTCTGTCGTTTGGCTAATACACAATATGTCAGTCTGGGAAATTCGACAGAATAGCTGCTATAAAGAGACTTGAAGAGATGGAGTTAAATGAAAACTGTGAAAATGTGGCAGCTATAAGTGTCACAGTGAACAGTACGAAAACTTAAGTGCCATCTTCTCAGCAGAACCGAAATTAAATCTCGTAACGAGAGTAGTAAGGTGTGTTACTCGTAGACGAAATTTCCGTCAAATGGTTGGACTTGTTAAAATTCTTTGGATTATGTTTCGAATCTATCACATTATAGCAACAGGAAAACTGTATCATCGCTCAAAGAATTTAGTGATGTGTTGAAGCGTTATAATACAGCAGTGCCCTGTGGTCATGAAGATACGCAAAATATACCATCGTAGAGAAATTTTTTTTGTTATATGGGAGGAAAGCTAAAGTACGTGGGAGAGCAAAAAGGGAAATATAATAAAGTTTACAAAAATGTTATAATAATAGGCAGGATCTTCATCAATTTGTCAATATGTCGATTTAGGTACAACAGGGTTTTGCTTTGTTGATCAAGATAATGTCAACCGTTTTGGGCTTGACATTCTATGAAATGTACTTAGGACTGACATTTGCCAATGGATATCTTTGTTATTTAATTAAAAGTTTACTGGTATAGGTACCTCCGCTAGCTGTTGCTGGGCATAGTGCACATGTGATTGGATCAGAAATGCTAATATTTTTCGGATATCATCCCGAGATCGGATTTGTTCACAACGTTCAGATTTTTAACTTTGGTGAGTATTTTATACATCTTAGCTTTGATGAATTTCTTAGTTATTTACGCCGCTTTTCAGAAAATAGAAGTTGGCGATTCGGGAATACAAAGGATCAGGTGTATGGACGGTTTCGACATTCCTCTGTCCAGTATAAAACAGATACCGTTAGTTACTTTCTCCTTTTATCTTTTGCAATCCCACTATCAAAATAGTAGTGTGGTAACTAACACTATCACCTAAGCAGTGCTTTGCCATAGACTACTTTTGTAGTATTTCCAAAAAAAAATCAGAAGTTAGTTCTTTTCGATAGATCTCTTCTTACTTATGTGAGCCAACATGTCATCGGGTCTGGTAATAGGCTCTTGTATAGCCCGATTCACGTGTTTCGACCTTACACTCTCGTCGAGGGGATTGGCCAAAAAAGATTGAAGGACGACGGGTTCTGCCCGACTGACAAAATTGTAAGGTCGAAACACGTGTATCGGGCTGTACAAGAGCCCATTACCAGACCAGATGACATGTTGGCTCAAATGATAATAAAGAGATCTGTTGAAATATGAGCGTAGTCTCAATAAAACACTCGAAATAAAGGTATAAAATGATTAATTTCGGCTATAATTTGACAAATGAATATCCGGCTTCAATCGCTGGACAGGAATTTTTCATGGGTGTTGGTGATAATTTGAAAGCTTGAATTTCTGGCTACAGCTCCACGTGGCCGGTTTTGAAAGCCTCTTTTTGACGTTATTACAGAAGGAAATCCCTTGTGTTCTACACGCGCATTTTTTCACAGGACAGAGTTCTTTTCACTAATCTTTCGATAGCGTAATGCTTGTTGATTCCAACGCTGTGCTTATTTTCTAGGAAGACCCTTTCTCTGCAATGCAACAGCGTAAATAAATCGAGTTTACATACGCGAAAAGGTGCTTCTTAGCTATTACATGGGGTGGTGGGGTGCCGATATGGCCGTTCTCGTGGAAAGTATAAGTACCTTATCAGCAAAGAAGTAGTGGAAATACTCTAACTTTATAGGGAAATAGAAATTGCTGTCAATATTGGGATTTGACGATCTCTTTGAATCCTCTGTTTTTTTTTTCTGCTTTTCTACAGCTGTTATCGATTGTAAACTTATAAGACTATCGAGTGGTATGCAAAGCATTCGACCCCAGTGGAGGTTGAACTCGCGTTTCACTCATAGCGGGGCGCGTGCTAGCAGTACACCACCGATCTCACCGTTTTGCTACCACTCTATCTTCGATATAACCTATTGCAATTGTAAGGAACCAACATCTAGCAGATTCTGCCAGGTAAGCACATAGGGTACATTTAAGTAGAAAAAGTAACTATTGCGGATAGACTTTACATTTCGAGATGCCGTGGCCGAGTAGTAGATATGCTCGGCGCAGGGATCCCCACCCCAACACCCTCCGGCATTCACCAATGAACACCTTATGGAACACCACCGCCAGGTTATCCTCGAGACTGCAAGGAGAAGTGATCAACCACTTTTCTAGGAAGTTCAATGAAGAAGAAAAAACAAATTGGATATTAGAAGTACTGAATCCGCACAGTGAAAAAACTGTGAAGACGAACTATATGAGTGGATTAGAAAGTACGTTACGAATATCTGTCCGTTTTAACTGCTTTTGATGCCGATATGTTCTTATCCGACCAGATCCGTTAAAGAATAGTTGTTGATAACTACGATAGGATCCATCGAAGAAACAATGATGACAAAAAGGTGACCTCTCTGGTGTAATGGTAACACGTGCCCCCGAGTATGGGTTGAAACGCGGGTTCAACTCTCGCTTGGGGTCGAATATTATTGGACGGTTTACATTAATAACAGAGCAAGCAAATAATTCCATGCACACTCAAGCAGTAGAGCAAACTTCAGTGTGTTACTTTTAATATTACAAATTTTTTTAGTGAAAGATAGAACATCATTGCGATAGAACCTATTTGATTTCAGTGTTTATTTGATTTGTGGACTAGTTTATTTGCATATGCGCTCAACTCAAAAGAGGAGTCGTGGTCCAGAATTGTAGACCCACTAAATGCAGAACCTCTTGAAGGTTATAACTGCTTGTGGACTATACTGACCGTTGCTTACTACTTTATATAGTCCGAGTACCATGTAATCATTCCTTGTACGTCACGTATTTATTGAATAGAACACATGCGGTGTCATCTATAAAATTACTTCAGAATTGTTGAAGCCTTTTTTTCATGTCACTAGATTAGTATATGTGAATTTTATTACTTTCATTCCTACTTCCAATCTTTTTCAATTCACTTTTACTTTCATCACTTTTCAATTACTTTCAATCGACTGTTTTTTGAAGACCTATTGTAAACATCTGATATATATGTAGATGTAGATTTAGATTTGTACGTAGTGCATATATATATATATATACTTATATATATACATATATACATATTCATGCAAGTATATATATATGCGCATATATATGCGTACATGTAAATGTATACGTATGTATTGACGATAGGAATTCTTTTCTGTCTAGCCGCTTTATAGCGATAGTATGATATTGGAAATATGCCTAATGATACCCAGAGATGAAAAGTAATGTGCAAAACTTTCGCGTCAGGCTGGACTAGAACCCGCACTTCACTCTTTCCGGGAGTGCGTGTTCTATCCGTTACACTACTGACGCTCATTTTGCACACGACTCTTTCTACGCTATAGCGCATCTATCTGTCGGCCGTCAGCCTTCAACGGCCTGGCCCGGGTAGTCGGTTTCGACATTGAACCCAGTCACGATGATAGCTATTGGGTAGTGAAGATCAAATGAAATTGTTTTTATTTAACCGCTTCTAGCAAGGTACGATGTTTCAAATATACACCCAATGATGTAGAGTGATGTGCAGATTTTTCTGCAAAATGGTCGTTGGTAGTGTAACGGATAGAACACGCGCTTCCGGACAGAGTGAGGTGCGAGTTCAAGTCACGCCTGACGCGAATATTTTCGCAACACTCTTCATCTCTGGATATATTTGTAACATCATACCACCGCAACAAAGCGGTCGAACATGAGGAATTTGATCTGATCATCAATACACAATATCTATAAGCGTGACTGGGGTTCAGTGTCAAGTCTGAATAACTGGACCAGGCCGTTGACGGCTGACGGCTGATAGCTATAACGTAGAAAGAGTCGTCTGAACAATGGGCGTCAGTAGTATAACGGTATAGAGCACGCGTTCCTGAAAAGAGTGAGGTGCGGGTTCTAGTCCCGCCCGCGAAAGTTTTGCACATCACACTTCATCACTGGATATATTCTAAACATCATACCACCTCTACAAAGCGGTCAAACAGAATGAATTCGATTTGATTATCTATATCTAATGATGTTGAGTGATGTGCAAAACTCTTGCGTCATGCGGGACTGAAACCCGCATTTCACCCTATTGTAGAGTGCGTACGGCATCTACTGAAATTACGTTGGCAGGTACAATTTCACTTGATGCCGGCGTAATAATGTTCGACGTCACATCTCTGTGTACGTAATCCATGAACGAAATTCAATGTAACAACCTCGAAATCAACTCTAAAAATATTGTTATAGACTGTATGTGAACTTTAGTTTTATTTGCTTTTTCTAGAATTGTTTTTAAAAAACCTTCCCAGTGTCTCTTTTATCTTGCATCCTTCTTCTAAGAAAAAAAAAAACGTATTATGCGTGCATAGCTCCTAAGTATTGTTAAGGGCGATGTTATCTTCATATACGGTGGGACGATGTGGTCGAAGACTCAGACTAACCTTACGGACAGTTTGATGAGATACGATGTCAAGCATGAGAAATGGTTGGTTTGGAGTAACGTGTTTCCATTTATGTTCTCGAATTCATTTTTCTAGGACTAATCTTCCTCCTTCTGGTATACAGCTATTTTTACATACTGCCACGATACTCAATGGCTTAATGATAGTGGTTGGTGGAAGTGGTTATAATACAAGTGAATCTCGTGCAAAACAAGAATGTTTTTCTTCAATGGTCCAGGTCTATGATATTGGTAGGTTACCATAATTCTACCACACAAGAGCAGTTGCAGTAGTTTTACATCAAAGCCAGATAAATTTTGATTGGTGTGCTATCAGGCTTCCTATCTCACCGAATATTTGCCCGTAAATCACACTTCATATTTTCTAAAGGGTAGTTCGTTCTCATTTCTTTCTCAGAGATAGAGCAAGATAATAAAAGTGACCCTCCTAAATTTTTAATTCTCATGAACATTTTTAACGTTTCAGTCATCAGATTGTTTTTACTCTTTTTCCTTTACCACTATTGTGTTTCAGCTTGTAAACAATGGTTTAATATATCTTCTGATGCAACTCAATTAAGACGTTATGGGCACACTGCAGTAGCAACTAATGATGAGTTATTCATATGGGGTGGATTCAATGGAAAGATGTTGAATGATGTTTGGCGGTTTACGGCAGGTCAGAGATGGAAATTATGCATTGTCAGCTTGCGAAAACAATTGTTTCAAGTAATCATTTCTTACATCAGCCGATATCAATTATTGTACGGATCCTAGCATTTCTTGTATTCTTTTCGTATCTACTAGTACATCATGTATGAAGTTTCCCAACTTCCAACGCGTGTGGATTGGGCTCCTCGTTGAGGATTTTTTCGGTTTTCATCATGAATGCTATCGAATGTTGGTCGAGTCCATTTTATCTGGAAAGCGTTTCCTTTTGAATTCGAGCAACTGAACTATTCCTAGTAAAGTCATATGACAACACACTATCTCCGGAGAGATAAGAGGCCTGTTGGAATCGGAAAGGGGTCAAACCAGGTCTCAAGTAGATTGCGCGATCCACGTATTGAAGGGCATCGATATCACTATGCTAACACTCTTTTTATATCTCAAAATTTGTGAAAGATTATTACCAGGATTACTGAAAAGACCAAAATTTGTAGGTGAAGGAGATAAGTTGCAATTACCACGGGGTTATAAAATTTACCTTATAGAAGGTGTGTATAACAAACGAGTAGCCTCAATGCATCAATGGATCTGAGAGCACTGCATTGCATGCGATATTATTCAATATTGTTTGTTATAATTGAGAGGTCAGCCACTGAAATTCAATTTACAAATCAAGATGTTGGTAAGGACGACTCTGTGAAGAGTATCCAAGCGGAGAGAATGATGACTGATATTGTTACTCATAGTTCTGGTTACGTAGACAGTTGCGGCGTACCTTTGAAGTATGGCTTTCGTTGAGCGCGAGTGTTAGAATACTCGCATCATGTGATTCCTTTGATGTAAAAAATGAGATAGTTCGCTTTTGCTTTAGGTTTTGTTGAAGAGAGAAGATCTTCACCTTTCCAAAATATCCACGTTCACCTCCTACAATCTGATGGTTGACTTTTTTAAACACACAAGCAATCTACATTAGTTCATATAAATTTTTGTCATTATTTCACAGTATGGCCCAGCCAGAGGCAAGCTTATCAACAAAAGAACGGGGTGCAAGCAATAGTATGTAGAATGCTCAGCTGTAGTCGTACATTGATTGCATGTAATTTTTTTTTTATATATTTGAAACCGTACTTCAGAGGATGATGTATCATAACATTGTTCGTTCAATTGCAGTGAAGAGTTGATTAGTAGTTAAATTTGAGAAATTTACATTCCTGGTTTCTCCTGCATTTTTAATCAGTATCAAATTCAGCTAAATGTTCTTCGGCAACACGTCCGGACGAATGTCGATCTTTGTCCGATGGAGTAAAGTGTGTGTTCGCCGATCGTTTATGTGTCAAATTCTATCCATTCGTCAGCTATAAGCAATCGTTTTTGTCATTCATCAAGAATGAATCTCCTAAATCCATGTCGGAATGTCGAAACACGGCACTGAGGTAAAAGTTGTTTATTATCTGCATGTAAAAGATATTTTGATGTTACAATCCAGCGCTGTCACTAGGTCTTCGTTCTTTTGTGTCATCTATTGAGAGTCGGTAAATTGCCCCACTGTTGTGAAAATTTGAGAATGTATTGACACGGCGGTACTGAGTTTTCTGAATGAAGTGTTTGGCCTTGACTAATTACTGGCGCATACATGACTTTGTTAAGCATCATAGTGTGCTACTTTGAGAGGTATACGTTAGATGTATAGTGTACGATCGCTGAGTGATGGACCGTTAAGCTGTGCTTTTGTGTCACACGGGAATTGATGCCTGCGCCACGAGCAATCTCAAACTTGAGAAATTAAACAATATCCATAATTTCAATATTAACATAACACTAATAACGGCGTATTAATGATACGACCTCTACGGGCTCAAGTATAAGGTAATCTTGTCACATAAGTTTTTGGATTACCTTGATGCAACGATTGTAACGATTCATAACTTACCTATAAAGGATAAAGGATATAGCTCTCGGCGTTGATCAATCCCTGAGGGATGCGCCATGCATTCGACTTCAATTTTTAACTTCGTTTGAGGTGATAGAATGCACATCTGGCCTTTGCAATGACTCGCGGTGGCCTCCCGCTGAACCGAGTCAGTGCTGCTTTTCCTCCCTGACGAGTCTGAGACCTGTCTGGTACCAATTTACCGACCCCGGAAGGGATGGATGGCTTGGTGAGCCATGAGCGCGAGATCGAACCAGTGACCTCGTGTGCGACGCAGGGCACCTCTAAACACTGCGCCACATACGCTCAACTTACCTATAAGTCAAATTTATAGTAATATACTCAATAAGAAGGATAAGCATGCCATATCAAATTGCATGAGTAAAGCGATGCGTGCGTAGAGATGGATCGATGAAAATACGGATAAATGAGATATGTCATGTGGTGGTGCGATGGGATAAGGTAGCGAGTCACAATAACCAGGTACACATATCGTTGTTCCATTAACGGCTATACCAAAAATCTGCAATCTGTACAACAATATAGATCAGTAATATAGAAAGTGCTCTTAAAGTAAAAATAGCAGCTATCTGAAAGTATAACTACTATACATAAGGTGGTTGAATGGATTCATTGAGTCAAAGTTTTCGTTATCCACTACATGTCTGCTATCAGATCGCCGAATCCTGAGGGATGGATGGGGTTTATCTACCGAGGCTTGAGAGTTGAAACGGCGACTCTCTGTGTATTACACAGCTATAATTTCTGCGATATACGCTCAGTATGTATATTTTAGGCAAGCACTACAAGTATGTGACGAGCAAGTTGACTGTGTATCGTGCATTTCGGAACCTGGCTGTGGTTGGTGTCCTACAGGCGACCAATGTCTTCCTAGCGATCGTGACTGCCTTGATGGACAGGTAAAGGGAAAATAAGATTACTCAATCTATTAGAATTCGGAAGGGACCGTTCGAAACTTTGTGATCGCAATCGAGCATAAAGCGAGAATTTGCTTGTGATGTGGAAAGGCCCACAATCATACTGTTAACGTTCTAATTGCACTGGTGAAACAAAGAAGGAGAAAAACAATTACGCCGCAAGTATACACTATGCAGTGGGAGTTCTAAGTTTAGAATGCTACTGAATTGTTCAGGTTTCGACTAATGAAACATCAATACGGTCCGTTTCAATTTCGCTCATACGTTCTCTCAATTTCCAAACACAGCGTAACTTAATCTGGGGTATAACAAGTTTAACTGATCTGCATTGGCTCTGCGTAAAAGCTTCTAAGTTCTCCAGTATGTTTTCATGGCTCATATTTTGTTTTTAGTGTGGCTAGATAAAAAAAAATCTTGAACCTATAAAGACAATCATGTGAACAGGAAGCTGAAGTGAATTGTTACTCCATTCAGTTAAGTTTCCAATTTGAATAGTCACACTGCGCTTTTAGGTGATGCTAACTACTTGGGAAAAATGCTCTCTTGCGCGAGATCCTCCGCCACCTCGTCCTTGCGGTATGGCGAACGATTGTCGCAGTTGCAAGTTATTGGCTCATTGTAACTGGTATACAGCTGAAGGAAAAGCTGGTTGTATTCCACTGTCGGACGAAGGTAGTGAGCTGCCGATAATGATTTTCTCTAATTGTAGTTTAAATATTCGTGCTTATCTAGTGTTACTGAGAAAGGAGCAACAAGATCGTGAATTGGATCGGGTGTCGTCATCCAACCTGCCACATCGACTAGTGTCTACTCTACCACCAATTCCTCCAGGTCAAAACCTCTCTTACTGCCCGCTGCCCTGTTCGTTGCTTCAAACATGCGCTGATTGTTTACAGGAAACGAAGTGCATGTGGTGCCCTAGTACCAACAGGTTACGTTTTCCTGCATTTAGCATACGATTTCGTAATTGGCACACAATTTATTGTTTTGTGATTTCCAGTCGCTGTGATGACTTTTGGATATTTCGTGAAGTGAGAGGATTTTGTAAGCGCTAAGTAAACATCGTAATATTTCTTGTACAGCAAATATAACACCATTAAACAGTGACAGCAGTACGATTGCGTTGAGGAGGAAAGTTTTCTCTACACACAAGTATTGTATATGCACAAAAACGTAGGAGGCCGTATAGAAGGACATTTAGTATACGTCCAGAAAACTGATTTATGGGCGAGACTTTCAATAAGAAGACACAAGGATACGGAAATTCATCCGAAGTGGCAGCTGTGACAACCATATGTCACGGTGAGCACGTCGAGAAATTAGATGTCGTCTGCCTCGCAGCAAAACCTAGATCAGGCGCCGTTACGAGAGTTGAAAAATATAGGAGAGCCTTTAGGAGAGCCCAAAGGATGCATTGAAAATAAGAGCGACTGAAATTACGTGCGGAGTACGTACCATGTCTGACACATGAAACGCAGCATAAAACGAAGTAGCAGAACCATTTGCTAGTGGTGCAGTTGGGTTAACATGAGTTGACACCAACCTGTGCCGATTACGCCGAAAAAGCGTTGAATATATTATGCAATTATGTAAAATGTATGAAAAGATGAATGTAAAATGAGGCATTGAGCCTAAGTAATCCGATCTTACGCAGAATCTTCAAACTGTTCTGTACACAAAAGATGTTAATTTAATCATTAAGTTGTGATCTGACCATATAAAATTCAAAAAGCTTGTTTCTTTTTCAGATGTATTAACTTGGAAGCATACACACTTTCATTTGCATATGGTCAGTGCCATTCATGGCTTGCTGGTCATGCACATGGCTTCTCAATCGCAAAATCGTGTAGAATTGGTTCGTTTTCCTTTCAAAGTTTTTTTTTTTTTTTTTGTTCATTGACTGTAATATAGCGTGTATAACTGAGCAATGATGATCAAGATCTTACTTGATCTTTTTTTAACTAGAAATGTTAGAGAAAGCGATCAAGTGAGGAGAGATTTTTTCTCTCTAAACCACTAAAAAGTGGCCTATTTCAGTTGGTCACGATCATTGGTTTGTTTTTCAAGCTGTTCTATGATTTCCGTCCAATATTTTGTGTTTGAAAATGGTCCGTCATTCATTGATTACTAAGATACTGTATGATTTGATTTTACAAAGCATGCAATTATCCGATCTTACGCAGAATCTTCAAACTGTTCTGTACACAAAACATGTGCCGAATGTCAGTTGTCTCCCGAGTGTGGATGGCTCGATGACGGCTCTCGAACTGGACTTGGAAACTGTATTCCTGGCTCATCACGTGGCCCACTTGAACCAATCAATGATTTCCATTCTGAACAATGGTATTTCGTCGACTGTCCAGGTTGGTTGTTTCCTGTTCAGAAATTATTCATTAGAAGTGATATTTTGCAGCCTATCAGACGTTATGATAAACTACAGTCATTTAGGAATTATGTAAAAGTCAAGAAAAGTGTCTTACGAACACACGTGGTGAACAATTTATGGCTTCATGTTGTTTCTCATTTGCATCGCTTAATATAATCAAAGGAAGCAATCTGTTACACTGCTCCTAAACTGTAGATCTATATACAGAATCAGGCTACTCTTTCGTCGTCCATTTTTGCGATCGAAATCTTAAATGACGTCCTTGAGTTCATTTCCGTTTTGTGGGACAGATTTCCAATGCTATCCCCTACGCTCGACAGAAATTTTTTAAGAAGAATGCCATTAATCATTCAAAAGCTCAAATCTTGAACCATCCGTCCACGTGACGGGTATCTAAAAAAGACCCTTTCATACGCTGAAATTTTGAAGTACGATCATGTTTCAGCCACGCATATTTCTCCCCGGACAGAGCTTCAGACTGTCAGTAACCACTCGATAGCATAAGTTTCAATGATTCCAACGCTGTGCTTATTTTCCGGAAAAACGATTTCTGTGCAGAGTAGCAGGTCAAATGAGATTGAATTTGCATGCACGAGCAGGTGGTCTTTGGCCAGTTCACGGGTCGCTGGATGAGGCGAAAATGGAGCTTTTTGCAATCGTCCGTCGTTCATGACTTTGCTACAAAAATACTTTAAATGCTTTTATCTTGCCCATGAAATTGGATAAATCAGTCATAATTTTGATCGCTTTGTGGAATTCAGGAGGCCAGAATGTCTCAATTGCCTTCACCAGTGACACGGAGAAATTCAGATACTGCGAGATTTCTCCACATGTTCATATGCTCGAGCCTCACTCAGCGGCCCGTGATTTGGCCAAAGACCACCTGCTCGTGCACTTGATGTAATCCTATTTCCCCTGCTGCGTTCTAGAGAAACGGTCTTTCCCGGATATAAGCACACCGTTGGAATCGGTAAATTTAACGCTATCGAACGACTAGTAATGGCCAGAAAAACGAGTATATCTGGCGTGAAATATGCACGTGTTAGTCATAATCTTATTTTCAATTTCTCAGCGTTATAAAAGGATCTTTTGAAGACACCGCCCACCACGTGGACGGATTGTTTTTGACTCAAACTTTCGGATGTTTACTAACACTTTTTATGAAAACTTCTTGTCGCGCTGAGGAGATAGGCTTGAAAATTTGTGTTACCAAACGAAAAAGAGCCCATCCTTCTGAAAAAGAATGACCTTATGTATGAAAATTTTATGATCCACTTGAAACTTCTTTATAAATGTTTCATGTTATGTCGGATCTAAATGCACCGTTGTCGAAAATTCCTAGTCTACTAGCCTTTTTTTGGAAGTTCTGAGAAAAACACACTCCAGTTTGAATAATGTCATTTAACAAGAAAAGTCTGGTTTAGATCCGTCTATCATATCCTATCTATTATTAATTTCGTACGCGCCAGGTGCTTAGATAAATATCCTTGTTGCTAGAATTCGTCTGCTGGAAGCAATCTGAAGTGAACTGTTGAAAACTTACCTCAGCCTTGACTTTTTGATCCGATTTCCCTCGCCAGTCTTGATATTTAGCTTGTTAATATCAACGACTATAATTAATAGGACTTTGATTTCGATAATGAAGAATATCACAGCTTTCTGTCATAAAAGCGAGCTCTACTGCGCACAGATTTAAAGTCTGTTGTTAACTAGCTCTAATTTTTGCGATAGACGAGTAGCAAACTTTGATTGCGATGCTGTAGTAGTGTAATTCAAACTTTCTAATCCCAAAAGCGAACTATACTCAGCACAGTTTGTTGGTCTAGTGCTATCTAGCTCATTTTTTTCTAGAATAGAAGAGCGATAGTTTGGGAGGGAGTGTATCCATTTCAATGCACTCTTACATGCTCACATTTTCCACCGCTAACAGCTTTTTAAATGGACTATTTGTATTCACTCGACAACTTAAGAGATCTTTTTTTTTATATCGGTCTTCGCTTCTATAAAGGCTTTCCCAGCGTACATCACCCAGGAAAAGAAAACTGCGATTCGTTTTTGGAGTACTTAGCCCGTTGTTTGAACTTCACAGTTGTTTATTGGTATTTATGCAATAAAGTTTAGCTTTTAAAGGCACTTTATCCCTTCACAAAAAGATGATGTATCAATGATTCCAAAAGTTCGAATTTTTGAGTGATAAACCTACATTCTCGTAGAGAACATAGTTCTAACTGCGTGTATTCATCGCCGTTGTTGTGGTAGTATAAATTGCAAATCGGCACAGTTTGGAGGTCTAATGATAGCTCATTCTACAATGTAGGACGTTTAGAAAAATCTTAGGTGGAGGTGGTTTCAGTATGTAGCTGGAGTAAGCCTAGAATGAGCGAGTACATTATTGTGTAACGTTTTAATTTATAGTATGCGTTTTCCTATCCATATTCTGTGAACAATTTACTAATGTTTTGAACCTTTCATTCAAATTACTTATCCAACATTCAGCGATTTATGCAAATCATCGGTCAAAATTATCGGTCAACAACAATTTGTCATTTACCAACTGCAGCGGTCAACAGCATATCCGTTTTCTGCAGAATCTGCACCTCTTAAAATCAGCAGTTGGTATGGAGGGATTCCTAAATTTGGCAATGTCCGCATATTTGCCAAATTGGCAGCAGTCCACTATTTTCGTCGGATCTTTTAGCCTTCACAACAATTGCGGCTTTGACGTCTCATGTCATAGCATCGCTTCGCTTCTTTTTGTACGAGATGTTGCTCTCCGTCCCTTTAATTCATTTGAGGAAGGCCTTCAAATCAGTTGAACACGAAAAGTCATAGAAGCTTAGGCAGCCAGACGCCCTACTTAGTTCGCAAAGGTTTTTCTTGAACTATATATAGATTTCACAACCTAGATATCACAGGCGGTTGAAAGAAGAGGTAAATATCACCATTCAATAATGATGTTGCTATTGATGTAAAAGCAGAAGTTTGACAAGGCAGTACCATCTGACAAAATTATACACTGCCACCCTTCAAAACGTCATTCGAACATTGACATGGGACAACATTTGAGTGAGAATTGACAGTCGGCAATTATATCTGTTGGCAAGTTTGGACTTGGTGGATATTTGGTTCACCAGATACAGTAAGTCGACTCTGACACTCACGAGTTTATGGTAGAACACGAGTAAAGTTAATTGGTTCTATTTGATTATGCCGCAGTATAGACAAATTGGATATTGGGAGAAACGATGTTAAGTCTGGTAAAGCAGCTTTAACACTAACAGTACTTGGGAGTTGGGCTTCTATGCAGACTAAAATTGGAGTCTTTGATACTTTCTTTCATTCCATGAGACGCTGTTGGCTACAGTAGCACTGTAGATTGGTAATAGTCTTTGACCGATAAGGAGTGAAACACAGATGAACACTTGTTTGTAGTTGGAGCGAAGGAAAAAACCGCCAGCTGCCAGTCCGATTAGCTGCACAGATGTCACCAACTTTCTACAGTCTGTAGAATTTCAGAAATCATTATCGCTTTGGTGATGACATTGTTTTCATAACACCTAACATCAGCGAGGCGAAATAAATGGCCGATCTCGACAACGCCTGTGGATACTTTGGTCTGCGATTGGATCACCCAGAAACAATATCCATATGAACAAATTGATTTTGAATGTCCCATTTACGCTTAGCGAATGATTTCGGCGAATGCTCCATTAGCATTTATTTGGATTGTTAACATAAGGTATATGCTAAGAATTCCCATACGTCGCAATTGGGATAAGGGATCCGAAGTTTTGGACTGCATTAACGGTCGAAAGATGAAACACAGGTCTACACGCTAGGCTATCGAAGATAAGGCGAACAGGACACATAATGCGCTTCAGCGACAACCGATGTGCGAGAGCCATTGCCGACTGGATTTTTCGAGATGTCAAATGTTTACTAGGAAGACCTCCGACGTGATGGTTGAATATCCTCACCACAAGCTCAGAAGAAAGATACGATGCTCTACGAATCCTTATCACAAAGATTATAGTCTGAGGTACTTTTTCACGTGATACGAAAAGTAGAAGTTTTCTGGTAACCGCTCGAGTTACTCGACCATAAACGGAACTACAGATGGTGCAGGTGACGTATCTCGCTCATAGTTCAACCGACGTTTATCTTCTCGTGACACGTTTCTTGTCTAAACAAAAACTTTCTAGTTGAAAGACAGCCAATCTCATTGATTCATTTTAGTTATATAAAAGCTTCAATTATTTTGCTCAATTTTCTTCAGAGAAGCCTTCAGCGCACTTTATCACTCAAGAATATGCCGCACAAGAAAATGACATTGGGAAAGCAGTAAAACATGATTGAGACGTTGAAACATTAAAGGAACAATGTATATAGTCAAGTTATGGTGCTATGGTTCTTTGTGTTGCATAACAGCATTACTGTCACCTCACTGTCGTGTATATGAGAATTTCGAGTTTATAAGACATTTTTTAGCGTGCCAATGCAACGGTCATTCTATGTGTAACGGATCTCGGCATACTCTTGGTGGCATACAGGAAGTTTGTGGTGAATGTCAACATAATACTATGGGTAGACATTGTGAGATTTGCGCTCCAGGTTACTTTGGTGATCCTCGAAACGGTGACCATTGTTCAGGTTTGGGACCACCTTGATTTGTTGTATATCCTAGTTTTGATTTGAAAAAGTTATTTGTAGCTTGTCAATGCAATGGACAGTCGGACACTTGTGACAATATTACGGGTGTTTGCCATTGCAGAACTAAAGGTGTTATTGGAACTAATTGCGATCGTTGTGATCAAAATACTACGGGCAGCCAAAGAATGGCACTCCATGTTACTGTAGGTAATTTTCCTTCTTATTCTAGTTCATTTGAATCATATTATATAGTATTTTCTAGATGAACTTAGTGTCGATTTTATTTTCACCTTTAAACTAAAAAATGAGGAAAAAGACAAGCATGCGACGGAAATTTACTTGTTCAGCATACCACATAAGGTGAGCTTTTGTTAAATAAATTTATGTTCTTGTTAGTTGCTGTCAAATTACCCTTGTGCTGTTGCAGTCGCTTTGAAGTTGGCATATTACCTAAAAGCGCACATGATCAATTGAACATAAAAAGATCACGTCCGGTGCGCTTAGAAATGGTTTGCGTGCTCAATATAGTAATGTACAGACAACTGGACAATCACAACTTTGAGTATGTAGGCAATTCCCTTGTACAGTATTTGGTCCCATTTGACGTCGAAGTTTTCGATTTGGTCTTAATATTAGGTTAAGGGGAAAAGGTTTCTAACATCAGCTGAAATTTCAAAGTTTTTCGATCAGAAAGGGCAATATTCACTCTTAAAAATAAAGACCATCATCTGGAATTCATTTATTTGGCCGCTTCTTGCGGTGGTATGATCTTATGATCTTGTAATATACCCAATAATGTAGAATACTGTGCAAAAACATTTCCGTCAGCCGGGATTTGAACCCAGATCTCACTCACCTGGAGCGTATGCTAACAGTTGCACCACTGACGCAAATGTTTTTGCACAACACTTCACCTTATTGGGTATATTATAAGACCACCATTATTCACGATCTTCTGCGAACGATTTGCAAGCTTCTGGACTTGCTCGATATTGCCATTACTTGGGCTTTGAATCAAAACTCCTGACATGCAAAATGGCCCATTGAGCGGAAAGTACCATAATCAGCCGACGCACCATCTGGACTGTAGGGGGTGCGGCAGGATTTCGACTTCATCCACTTTATCAAACTTTTCCTTAATCTTTTTTGGGGTGTGAAGTTTGACACTGTCTTGCTGGAACATCGCGCGCTTTCGACGAATAAATGTCGAGTATATTTCCTTCAGCGCATCATTCCATAAGAGTTTCTTATGGAAATATTTCTGAGATATTCCAATGAGTTTACAATAACAGATGCTGTACATAAATCTGAATTCTTCGCGGATATTTAGGAACTTTTTCCTCAACCTAGAATTATTTTTCATTCGTACCGTACCTCATGTGCACTGGAGTCCTTTATTGGATTCCGCTCGAACGAAACATATGGCTCTCACGTCATTTGCGTCGAGCCTCTTATCTTTATAGCTTTTTATCAAAATAATGACAATTAATAGAACGTGAATCTTTGTCGCATTCACACTATACACTTGAGAATAAATCGTGGGCTGATTCGGAGTGTATTTGAGATCAATCGTTTGGGGTAGTCTCAGACCGACTCTCACATCTGTTCCGACTACTTTACATACTTTTGGTCCACACGATATGCAGGACACATCTGGAAAAATGCAAGCACTCCCATGCACATTTGTCTGAGAAATAGGTTCCATGCACGTGGAAAATACAAATCACCGTTGCGAAGCAGGAGTAATGAATGTTTCTAGGATAGTTCGCTCTTCAAGGCAAGTATTAATGCTCGCTTTTGATTCTCGTTTTAACTCTAGTGTCCCACCTACAGAGGTTCCGACTATTCTTACTACGAACCGCCTAGAGGTTTCGAAATGTGAAGGATCCGTCGAAGGCATACGTCGAGATTATCATGAGCGTAGATCATTGTACTAAAGCTACCACAAAAATATATCATTGGTTTTGTGGTTATCAAATTTTTTTATCAATCGTGATCAGTCGTGCATTCAGCGTAGTAGGGTTAAAATGCAAATCAAGTAGATACAAAAATTAAGATATGTAACAGCGAAGCGAGGACATGCAGATTACTTGATATCAAAATAACAAGACGAGATGGTTTTTTGAAGTATTTAAGCAATCGTGAACTGTTTCAACTATACAGACTTCATCGCCATTCTCAAGTGCGTATATTTATCATGTTAGAAATCTGTTCAACATGCAAAGCCTTGAGTGTACGTATTTTAACATCGATTAGTATCCTGTAAATTAATCTTATATTTTTTGAATAATTTATATGAATACACTATAAGGGATTGAGTTTTCCAAAGGTGTTCTCTGTAGCATCCTTTTGATACACTATTCGTCTTGTTTTTGAGCACTCAATCTTCCCACAATTTTATATTATCTTGATGGTTTAGTTTGTGTGAAATAATATGTTTGAACTTTTTAGAAGGACACAGATGTTACATTTCAAATCAGCTGTGATGGAGGATCACAGGCTAACGTGGCACTTAATATCACTTCTTCGTTATTTGAATCAACCCCAAGGCGAATGATGGTGTGTTTTCTTGCGGTTTGAGTTTGTTAATTTGAGGAATGCTCACTATGTGTCTCTGCTTGATTTGATGTTTCAAACAAAGGAGTTTTAGCTTAATACAACCTGTGATTCCAAAGGATTTCGAAGAGTTTATGTAGCGTCGGATCCTGATTACGCATATGGAACTGATGCCAACACTACATTCTTTGTAGGTTTACGATTTTCCTCGATTACCGCCTTCATGGATGAACAACACTTAGAATCATATGTCTTATGATCAATATATAATCTGATAACATATCATAAGCCTTTCATGAGGCTCGTTATAGCACTCATATAGTGCTAGCCGTAGGTTTCGGCCTTTTAGCCTCATCACTAGCACGGTGCCTTTTGTTCAACCTATCCTGGTAGGGGTAGTATACCCCTTACATATAAAGGAGTTGAATGTGAAACAATACACACTCAAAGTGATAAGATCACTCCCCGACCTGCAATGTTTTATAGTCGATTCACTCGTGGATGATAAAGCGTACATTGTAATATCTCTTTTGACTTCTCTAAAAGCGATTGACTGAAACGAAAGGCACCGTGCTAGTGATGAGGCTGAATGGCCGAAACGTAACTCAGCACTATATAAATGCTGTAACAGATCTTGCGAAAGTTTAAAATATGCTATCAGATTACATATTTTTTCAAGCAAGGTCTCAAAAAATCTATGGAAAGAAAGGTGTCTCATGATTAGTGAGGATGTCAATTACAAAATTTTTTTTTTTTTTTTTTTTTGTTAATCGAGGAAAGTGAACATCGCAGTTTTCGTTAGAGCGTATGATTATGATGTGATTTTTTTACGTTTGCTCTATTTTCGACAATTAAGTTGTTATTCGAGTTTTAGGTACGAGTATTTAACTTTACAACTCCAATTACAATTCAAGTATCATTTGCTCAATCTCCCCCAATCAACTGGGTTTTATTCTTCGTAATATTTGCAGCGTAAGTTCCAAACCTCTAGTATCTTTCATTTTTCTCGTACTTGTGTTATTATTGCCACTTATTTCAGTTGCTTCATAGTCCTTCTTGTTGTAGCTGGTTTATTATGGATGATCAAGCTTCGTATTGAGGTGTATCGACGGAACCAGAGGAGAATAGACGAGATTGAGCATGTGAGGTTTTTTTTTAGCAATTTCCATCTATTGTAAATGAGACTACTTTCGTCTTGTAAATCAGAAGTAGCAGAAAACGGCATAGGTGAATTCCTTTTTTCATAAATGAACGACTTTGAATAATAGTATTTATACTAAATTTTAACACAACTGTAATTTAGCAACGATTGTATCTGTTTTGAGAAATCTACCAGATTTTTGTTCTGGGAAGCAGTGGTGGTAATCAGTTTTTATTCCGAGAAATCTTTGATTTTTCCACGTTAAATCTTAGTGTTTATTGTTTTAGTATTACAACTGTTTTCATCGCAACCCCTAACACCTTGATATGAGTTTTTCAAACCACACTATGAAATTCAGTATGCTTGATATGTTTGAATCCTTGACGCTTCGTAGCTAATATACTATCTACAACGACTTACGTAAATAAAGTGAGCACAGTGTTCTCTCGGATCGTAAAATTGCACAAGTTTACGATACTACTTTATACGAAATCTGTCGATCTATTTGCCTCGCTTTTTGAATGAATAAGTGAGGTAGGATAATCTGCCAGGTAATAGTAAATTCATTCTTCAACTTCGTAAAGCAATGCTGAAGAAGACGCGCATCTCTTATACACTTCCCTACGAGGTTTTGAATGTATGACTCAAGCTACGGTGTCTTGTGTTCTGCATAACATGTGCGAGAATAAAGTATGATAATGGCTTACACCGGCCTTGTGTCTCTTTCCATTCTCTAAGTGGTAATTGTAAATCTAGAATGAAATTATCGAAGATTCTTCCTCATAAGAAACTCAATGGTTTAGTACGAGAGTTGTTTGACAGAAAAGGTTACTGTAGATTAATGCTAGACTCGTTTGAGGGAAGCATCGTCTCATTCATAAAGGCCGCCAATATTTAAAGCTGTAAACTATAAGGGCAGGGTATTTAATCGTCATCAGTTAATTAGGGCCGTGCATTTGATTTCATCGAGCATCGTAAATGTGCACGCATATTATATGCGATGATTTTCCATAACATACGTATTAATTAAATCACTAGTTCACCTTCCTAAATGACTGTGATAACAATTATTTAACTCGGAGTAGATGGGAATTTAGTCCAATACATCGGATGTCACCACCACTCAGAACCTTCGTACTAATTTATATTTCTGACCACTGCGGTTTACACACTATTTTCGTAATAATTACAGTTATTATGCCATCTTGTTTCTTCCCGATAGCCTGTTCTCAACTGAAATTTGAATAATTAAGTAATCGGTGTTGATCAATCCCTGAACGATGGCATACATTTGATTTCATTGAGCATTTCACATCGTACCGTTCCGTTAAAATTGAGTAGAGCAGAAAATATAGATAAAAAGTGTGATCAAGCATCGTTAGGATGACTGAATACACATCTGGCTTTTACAATGACCTACGATAGCCCGTCTATCTTTCAACTCTATGCTGCTGTCTCCCAGATAGTCTTAGTAACAAATCACTGATCTTGAAAAGATGGAAGGCTTGCTAAACACGGTATATGAGATCGAAGTAACACCACGTGTGTGTTGTACTATTTCGCCACGCAATTGAAATTAACCTTTCATTTTTTCGAAGAGTTGTGCTAACTTCTTGAAACAGTCTTTACAAAGCGCTGGTTTATGCGTTGTGTCATTTATCTTACTAACGTCTCACAAGCAAACTTCAATCCCCGCGTGGGAGTGTTTACGGTGTAAACCTTCATTATTATCTTTATTATTTTCAACATGCTGTGAACGAAAAATCCAGTCCAAAATATTATTGAGTATTTTTACAGATGGCTTCTCGGCCTTTTTCATCAATCAAGCTAGAACTTACGGATCCGCAATGTTTGTCGGTATGTTAGTCGTCACTTGTAATGGAGATTTTTATTAGATCTCATAAGTTTTGACACTAGAGCAATGAACACCCAATTCATTAATCAGAAGTAATTTGAATTGCTTAACAACACTATTCAATTGTGCATTTTTTGCTTACATTCTGGTATACGTTTTGCCTATAGTTGTTTTGAGATAAAGCTGTCCTGGGGGACAAAAATTTGCTTGGTACTCATGTACCAGTAACGTGTGAGGGAAAATGCTAGTGAAGCGGCTTGCAAGATTAGCTTGGTGCTTGGGGCGATCATACGGTTGCAGAATTTACGGCTAGAAAGTGGTTTTCGAAGTTTATAGCTGGAGAGAACAATCTGGGGATCAGTCGCGCCCGAGCAGAAGCTCCATTAATCTTACGTGCTGCGTCACTAACCTTTTTCCCTACGCGCCATTCGTGCAAGAGTAGCAAACGAATTTGTTCCTGAAGCAGCTCCTTTTTTAACCCCATAAGGGACGACGTGTACCAGCTGAGGTACACGACTGTTTGAAAGCCGTTCTCGTTGGGGAAAACTTTTCTCTTAGACACTCGGTAATCATTCGAAGGCTCAAACCACGCCCGAATCACGAGAGTTTTGATGATCTGATCTGTTTCTGAGAGGATATCATAGAACGCTGTAACAGAGAAAAGATTACATTTTGCACTCAGAGTTTTTATAGTGCAGAAAAGCTATATACGCTCTGATAACATATGACCATGCAGAGAAAATCATGGAGTTTGAGAATTATCCAAAAAATCTAAATTAACTTTCGAAATGGAACAAAAACTCTAATTGAATAACGAAAATTGTGCACCTCTCGCGAGTCACGCTGTGCGATCGATCAAGTGCCGACCCTAAAGGGTTGAAGTGAGTGTTGGCAAGTTGTGCATCAAAATGTTCGTAAGAAAATATGCAGTTGAATAATGTTGCAGTTTTGATTATTTCTGGTTGATAAACTTGGTGTTTCTTGCTCTATTGCCATAATTCTGGAGATCTAGTACTCAACACTATACAAAACGAAATGATTATCATAGTAAAAGTAGAAGTATGCTAGGTTAAACGCACACGGTGGTGCAATAGGATAGAAAAATGTAATTAGCGCAGTGGAATGGAAAATTCTGAAGGCTATAAACGAGATGTTCTTAGATTTTCATTTTGGCACGTGTTAGATCTTCCTTTTCTACGAAACTTCGATTGTTTGCCATTAGATACTGACTAGTCTTTAGGTTACTGGTCCAGTTCAAGGGCCCACTCCTCTCTCCGTGGAACCATGCAGTAATTACAAGTCAGGGATTTTCACATTAGCAGTTCGTTTGCCAACTGGAGGCCGTACGACCACTCCTAATGGCACATCAGGGCTTGCGGTCGCTTCAGCGTTATGTCTGCTGACACCTGCTCAATTGGGAGTGTTGCAAGCTCCACCAGATAATTCGGAAAGTCGAAACAACCGTAAGACAACACTTTGTAGGTATATTCCTTTCCTCCGCTCAAGAGGAAATCACTCCACTTAGTCAGATTGTTACTTTGATATGTTCCATTTTTTGGTACCCATTGATTCTTTCTGGGTTTATTGTGCTCTGTTACTTGAAAAATTAGGTGCTACATGTCTGAGCCCTGTCCAAGGCTTATTTCTTTGTCTTATTGTTATTAGATATCTGTGAACTTGTGGTTGAAGGGTAAGACTTGAATGTCTCTACATTTTATTTATCTTTCCTATTATCAACTTCAAATTGCTTTTTTCAATTTGATCTTCTTGTGACTTTTCAGAGCTGTGATACTGATGTGAATCTTGTCTGGAATGTAGGCTTTCTACTCTTACTATAATATGTGTTGTTCAAACATAATGATCCAATTGAATTTCACTTCTGTTTATTTGTACATAAGTTTTGTTCTTATGTTCTGACAATAGCACAATGCATAGTACAATGTCATAAAGCATTTGATACTTTCATTTACGTAATTAATTGTACAAAATAGTTTAGCGTTTTCCGTATGGGAGCTGATTATTGATGGGAAGTTCGTTCTATGGCTTGAAACATCACATAGAATGAATCTGGTCACCATGATTACCAGTTTGTGTGACTACTATTGTGATAAAATAAGTACTCTCAGGAAAAAAAAGCTAATACCCTTCTTATCTGAGAAACATATTGATTACTAAATAGAATTGGATATAAACTACCCAACATTCTCTAGTGGAAGTCATACTGAATTCCGAGGAAACTAGTAATCACATCTTGTCTTTTCTCCCATGATACGTCGTTTAGTAGTCGTATTTACCCTTATCTGTGCTGATACAGCAACAAAGCATCATCGCCAGAACCATGCCTAGTAACTGAAAGAGAACGATTGTTAATGTAATATGATAACCATAATAGTTGTTTGCTAACGTTGAGATATTTGACCAGGATCTGTTGATCTTGGCTATGTGTGGGCTCTTCTAATCAAATATGTAGGTAATTGTAAGCTCATACAAAACTCTCATAGATCTGATGAATGACGATTCAGTGCTTCAGCTCTTTCAGATTCGTAATGATTAGGTCGGATGTTTATTGCATTTGATTTGTTGTGCAGTAGGTTTTCATAGCTTAATGATTTCTATTTATAAGGCATCAAAAATTATACATTTCATGGTGATTTCAAAAACTGACTTGCGTTTGAACTTGACACGGATGATCAGTAGTGGTATCTATATTCTTAGCTCTTCTCATAAGTTTGCACCCTCGCAATGGACATCAAATTTTTCAACAGTAGTAGCTAAATCGCTCGACAACACTATTCAAAGGATGTACCATCAGCCTGGACACATTTCTGCCATCTCTCAGGCAACAAATTTTACTGTGTTCATAGAACTAACTCATCATCCTTGAACTTGAGAAAGTTGTCAATTCTCGACACAAGTGATAATTCCTCGAAACTTCTTGCTCAAGAAGTGCTCGACTGACTGTAAGAGGTGATAGTGAGACGGCCACAAGTCGGTACTGTACGGCGTATGATCCAGCAAATCCCAGCCCATTTCGGTCAGCTTCCTCTTTCTCAATTTAGCGAAATGCAGCCGTGCGTTGTCTTGAAACAGGATTAGAATACAGCAACGTCAACGTGACAGGGCCCAATTGCAACGGTCCAGGTTCTCACACTAGCGCTTAACGTTGATCATCTCTCGGGCTGGCACAAGTTTCAGTGTATCGGCCCGATCTGATCCCAAAAGATGATAAGCATAGCCGTAAAGCAACAATTTGCGGTAAAGGGTTCGTTGCGCGGAAATGATGCGGCAAGTATGGGCAAATTTGGTACCAGAACAAAGCCCAGGAAATTCCGCACAAAGCGACATTGATTTGTTGCTTGAGAGATGGCAGAAATTTGTTCAGATTGATGTCGCATACATTTGGAAAACAGTGTTGTTAAGCATTTCTCATTACTTCTAGTTGATAAATTCGATGTCTGTTGCTCTAGTGCCCAATTTTATGAGACGGCCTGACAATTTTTTTTTGGGTGTGGTCGCACGAGCAGAAGAATAATTCCATAAATTAATTAAGTGCTTCTGGGTGAGCCTATTTCATTCGAGTTATATCACTCCTGACGATGTCACTCAAATGATACTAGGATGGCTCCTATGACAAAAATTCAACTTCTGTGGACATTCGATTTGAAAATTTTCGGTTTCTCAGAAAGGATAGCGTTGAATTGTTAACTATATGAATTATGGCAAGCTAATGTGAGTTTATCAATAAACCAAAACATTAGTTATCCGTGTCTAATTTCAATGAAAAGCGATGTTGAGGAAGTTATTGTGGCCTTCCAAATTCCATTTTTTATCAGAGGCGAGAAATAATCAGAATTTATGTAAGTTGATGGAACGAAATGAATGTGGCTCAAAATGTTTTTTTTTTTTTCGTATTGAGCTGCTACTAATGCTACTGGTGTTGCTACCTGTGGTGGGCTGTATTTTGATGGTTAGTGAACAAATTTAAAGATGTCTGACGAATTTATGTCGTTCGAAAAGTTCCGTTTTCTCCATTATTTATATCTTTTCATGACTTCCAACCACCTTTTTACCTACTATAGCAGTTTTTTAATCCGTTTGTTCTTTTGCATTTGTCACAATGGAGTCCAGAATTGTTTTCGACTCGTACTTTAGGAGTTTAACCTCTGTATGGATGTCGCTTTATGCCGCTCCAGTAGGTTATCCTTGGAGTCTTAGGACAATTGTGTTGGGGCTTTCCTGCGTCTTCGCTATCAGTTTTGGCCTTCATGGATCGGGCGCTTCCAAATATGTTAAGTGTTTGAAGTATTTCAGTAGAAGGGTAGAGCAGTTGCCTTATTTCTTTCAAATAAACTTTGTTGTCACAGTGGCATGCATCTAGATGTAGAGGAAGTTGACTTATAGAACTCGCTGTAACTATCAGAAAAAGATTCCACCGACTGTTGTATTGATGAAAGAAAACACCTGTAGTGCGCCCATAATTACGCAGATAGCAATCACAATGTCCAAATTGCGATATACCGAGTCATGAAGTGCTTCTGCGCATCCCTGAAAACGATCTGTTTCGTCAAATAAGTGTGAGATTGTCAATATAAATGCACTTGTTGTCACCGATGACTTTGTTTTCCGCGGTAGCGGAATATGCTGACAACTAAGAACTGTTCAAAACACTAGCCAACTTACCTTAGAATGTAAGAACTCGGCATATGTTTCCAATGGTGCGTGTGTGAAGGAAACGCCGCAATTTGTGGGGTAGATTTCCTTACCGTGGTCGTTACAACATGAAAATGGTGTTCGACCTGAAAATGCTTTCTGCAATGAATCCATTTCTTATCCAGAAAAAAAACAAGAAAATTGCACTCAATTATATAGCTCATGATATATCAATGAGAAGCTAACAAAACGCAAGTTGGGGCAGCTATCAACAATGTATATGGAGTTGTTCAACCGATTTCGGGCATTGCTATTACCATATGCAGCATGAAAAAATGTCTACTGGGTCACGTACGCCACATACGGAATCACATTTTTTAAGAATAGATACTTTTTTGAAGATAATATTTTGTTTTTCTTGGAACTTTTGTCAGTACGTATTTTGGAACCTCAACAATAATAACGCATGCAAAAATTGAATGATTTCCGTTATCCGTTCGAACTCCGCGCCTTGAGAAAAGCGTATATTTTGTTTGTTTTTCTGAACTTTTAGTAATCATTTGACAGCGTAAATCTCAAAAAATTCAAAAATGTCTTTTTCTGAAGTGACCTTGTTGATGCGCTGTAACAACAAAAATAAAATTAATGTTTCTCATTCAAACATCGCTATCTGAACAAATCTTTCCTTCAAACTTTTGATAACGGTTCGATAGCTCAAATCTCGTAAATTTTAATCAGCGAGAAATATGTGGATGAGGAACATAATTTTGTTTTTGCTGCTACAGCGCACCAAAGGAGCCATTTTAGAAGAAAGGGTAGTATTGAATTTTTGAGATTTATGCTATCAAATGACTACTCAAACTGTTAAGACAGCTTGAAATAAAAATTTTCTCCACTGGCCGAACTGGGAGCGGAGAACGGAAAAGCACCCAAAAATTTTGTATAAAGTAGAAAAGAGACAATAGCCACTATTGGCAAGAAAATACTATGTTAGTTAATACTGAACTTAAAGTAAAATACGAAAACAAACGGGAAAAAGATACCCGCGGCCACGCCTTAATGCTGTATTGCGCCACGATGAGAAAACTTAGCTCAGAAAAGTGCACAGAGGCTATGATCATAAGTGAATAAAAAGACAGGCTTTCCAGAACAATAAACTTAAAAGCAGTTGATTTTTCAGAAGTGATTATATGTTTTGGAGGGGTAGACTGCGACAAAACGCTTTACAATAACGTATCTTTTTACTACACAAACAAAAGAACGCAACAATTTCTTTCATTGAAGAACTATGAGACTAAAACTATTATCGAATTGCTCTGATCTAAATAATAATAATTGCTAAATGTGTATTACGATGCGACAAGGGACTTTCCTAACTTTTGTTGAATTATATCGTCAGAAATTTCTAACGGAAGGCTTTTTGAAGCTAGACCATCAACAGTATCGTCAGCGGACAGTACTGGTTCGTAGATGGTATAATTACCGACAGTGTAGAATAAAACTGATTTTTTTCGCCATGACTCACACAATATGAATTCAGAAAACTGACCAAAAAACATAATACACCAAAGACAAGATTCACAACGAAAAAATTGAGGGGTGAGGAGACGTGGCTATGCATACTAGTAAGTACGCTGTTCATATGTAAAGTAGGTACTGATAATGAATATTGATAACACTGACAATGAATAATGATATAAGACCTCCAGTCAAGGTATATTTCTAAGCATATGGCGCAGTTATCTATCCACGACTGCTGTGCAGGTCATAAACCCAACCTTACACTTTCTTAACTGATGCAAATTTACAAATTGGTAGTGAGGGGATAAAATCCTTGTCGTTGAAAAATTATGAGACCGGTCTTTTTCTATGTCACCCGAACTTTGTCTATAAGACGCTGTGAGATTTTTGAAGTCGTGTTTGATAGCACTAATTCACTGGAGATTTAGCTTATCGATTTTGCTAATATTGTAGAAAAAAAGGGCTACTTAGCAAGTGATTTCCTCTCAAAATAGATCATATTAATTTTGCTGTAGTCAAAGTAAATGACCGGACTATTGTTAGAAATAACAGGATCTGTTTTAGGAAGTGAAGAAGACAATACCATGTCAGCTACGTTGGAAAATAAATGTAAACTGATGAGCTGTATTAATTTCAAAATATTATTGGTAGTTAAAATAGGTTTGTTACATCGCTCTCGAGTAGCTAGCTGGTCGATTGTTCGTTATAGTATTATATTCTTCGTATGGATTATTCGCTGCCATCGCGAGAATTGCTGTTATCGTGGATGAATCGAAGCCACAAGGCGGCAAATCCTCTTCTAATCCCAAAAAAAAAAGTCACCAACTGCTTGCTAAGGTGAGAACACGATCCGACTCCAAAATCTCGTTTCCACGAAACATAACGTTCGACCAGTGTTCAGCGTGTGAGTAGGATGAGATATATGAGCTCTAATCTGCATCCAAAGCTATGTGCGAACTCGCATATCTACGCGAATGACGGTTGCAAGACTATGAGTTGAATAGAAAAGTGCTGAGAGGCGTGAAACATCGTCTAACTTTCTTGATGTGTGAGTTTAAAGTCGCCAAGGACACTAAGTGGGAGGTAATGACGAGATCAAGTGGCAGTTCCAAATGCTGCTCGTAATAAAAAAATAACGATAATTATACGTTAATATCTGTTACATTTTTAGTAATGTTTATTAACGTGGTCACTTCGTTACAAGCACTTCCATTCTTCATAGTTGCCAAGAATGGAGCGAAAATCACATTTCTCTCTGTTCAATGTGTAATTCGATAACGCTTTGAGATAGTTTAGAAAAATGAGCTGCGTAGAGAAAAATCGTTAATGAGTGCTTCTCTATCTGAAGCATGCGGTGAGTATTGAATTGAAGGGTATGCTCTATTAATCACCTGAATTCCAATAGTGATGTTGCCAAACATTTCTTAGTACATCATGCTCCTCGCCTACTTTTCGCATTGAGGAAGAGAAAATTTATATCTATACAGCAAGATTATAACACTCTCTGAATTTATAGAAAACTTTGAAAAATGTAGAAATAACAGAAATACAAATCTTTTTCGCATTTAGTGGAAGTGACTCTTTAATCTCAGAATTGACTCTTTCAGGACCACGATAGAAATCGTTGCACGCAGAGCAATTCGCAGCCGACGCGCGACTATTGTTACTTAATTGAGATTTTTTTTCTCTAATATGGAAGTAATTCTAGGTTTCTTTTTATACCTCGATGCATCACGGTTTTCTCTACACGTCCGTATGCTCTGGTGCAGATATGACGCTTATTGTAGCTAAAAGGTTCCCTCTCGCTAGACAATCATACTATTGTTGGCTGTGCTCGACAAGGAAACCAAGAAAAGCAGCGTATACCATTATTCGTACGTGTGGCAAGAAAGGGTTAATGCTATTCAATCTAGTCTACAAGCCCAGTAACAACATCCGTACCGTATCCATTAACACGTCTTCCTCCAATCGCACCGATTCCATGCTCTTTCTTAATGTGGATATCATCAACATGTACATTCTTCCGATCCCAATTAGTTGCCAACCAATCCATATATGACTTTACACCGCAACATTCAAGCTGAATTTTTATTCAATTCTTATCAAAAAATGACGTCCAATCTATAATCAACTCATGAAACAAATTTATCTCTCTCTCGTCTCTAACTAGGATAGAGAAGTTACGAAATAGTTAGAAAAACGATGAGTGACTTATTCACAAACCTCCTGCTGTATGGTGTCGAACGCTGACTTGTAATTTGTATCAGTAGTGTATCGATTACGGATTGTATCGTACATACTGCTTTCGATGTACTGTCTGTAATAAATGCTATATATCCTCTGATACGGAGTGAATTCTAGCAAAAAGGTGCCTATTTGATTTACTCATACTTAAGATGATGTCACGAAAATGCGTTTTATGCCATTCAACATGCATTTATGAGAGTAGAATTGTCTAAAGAAATGTTCAGTAGTAGAGCGTTAATCCAAAATACTGAGTTTTTTTCAAAGTGATTACCTATTATATATTGATTTAAACTTACTGGATGGTTTCTTGCTTATTGTATGCCATATATGCAGCAGCAAGTTCAAGGCAAAACACTACGACCAAGACGACGAAGAACTGCAAGAAATTATAATTAATTGAAAATACAAGACTTGTCAAAGGCCATTTAGAATTGGTTGTTGACCTACAATTCAATAAGTTCTAAAAGAGCTGCTGTTTGCAAAGTTTCACTTCGATGGACGAAACCTCATCTCACTTGACAAGTGTTTGGAGTCAACTGCCTGCATGGATGTTGAACTTATATATTGATTGATATCAAATTTGTGCTCTTGAAATTTCCATATGGATAGAGAGAAAAAGATGTTCATAGCTTTAGAAATGTTTTAGATGTAAACTGGCGAATTGTTGTTCATAAATTGATGTCAATTGAGTAGGTGTGACGTTTCACGTCTCGTTCCATACATACGATGAATACGGCAGTTTTATGATTAGAAACGAATGTAAATTAAACATGCAAATTACCAAAAAGTCACGAAAGGGTAGATAAATAAGTAGATGGTTAAAAAGTATGTTCAAAAAAAGATGTACAATGACAGTACGTACCGCAGCGAGTGCGCCTTGGCTCATCTTCCAAGCTCCACAACACCCGCAACAGCCGACAAGAGTCGTAATGGCTCCGGCTAACAACAATAGCCAAGCTACACTTTGAAATGACCCTAGATGTAGCAATTTTCTTTCGCAAAAAATGGAAAAAATGATTTAAAACATTCGCAAAGTTCGTACCATGGTGGGTTGAGTGAAGTGCGAAAAAATCCGACGCAACGGGATCCCAAAGTAACCATAGTGCGAGACCAATAGTGACGATACCAGCAATCTAAATAATTTTTCAAACATTTCAGATAACTTTTCATATGAAGTTAGCGATATACCACCTGAAGGTAAGATAGATTAGACTTCATATGAAAAGCGATTTACGCATCAGATAAATTTTTCAAATTAAAATTCTCACAAGAACTACTTTGCACACACGAGCAAATACTTACCCACTTTGACTGGTTGGCAATTATTAATTTTTCAAATTGTTCACTTATTTATTTGTTCAATGAACGAAGGCTATAAGTGGAGAAAATGCTAGAAAACTCCTCTTTGAGGTGGGCTAACGCTCAGAACAGCAACTTTAGCGAAACTGTGCAGACAGTGATGTTTCGTCTGTAGAAACCCACCCAAAAAAAACAGATTGAATATGAAGACTAGGGAGCGTAAGGTTTTCACACAGCCATCCATGCTTCAGGATGAGATGGGTGGAGCTCCTACTAAGCAATGAGCAATGTCGTAGCGGTCCGCCTTCTCAAGACATGTGCTGCAAATCTCTGCCAATTCATCATCAAGCAAGCGATACATTACCAATGTACCATCTCATATAGGTGATATCTATCGACCAGGTCACCTACCACAAAAGCAACGACTGATTACCGAGCAGTTTATCCTTCGGCAAGACCGTCGTAGTTCGATGAGCTCTAGCTTCTGTCTCAACGAAAAGTAAGCTGATCGAGCTCCGATTCGTAAAACATAGCAAATTGTATGTTGACGATATGAGAACGATTATCAATGTTATCATGAAACTACCAATTCTAGATCGCCGGGATAACATTTAAAATTACTGGAGATCAAGTAAACTTGTAGAGGAAAGGTAATGAAAAGCTCAGAATTTGAGTAATATGATGTGTGTAGTGCTTGTAAACAAGAGACGCTATATCGTTAACTTGATTTATGTGACGATTGTTCGAATGGAATTCAACATTGTTACACTCTACCGGGTCTATAGATTTTTCGACAAAAGTTAGACTTAAGCTTTCATAATGCTCGGATTACCGTACGCTCTCTCAGTAGCATCACTCTGAGCTATGTCAGCTTTTTCTTAAGATAATTAACGTGTGCGTTGCTAACATAAGCTTTCTATTCTGGTTGCATGTGGGTTAAGTAGGTTTTAGTTTATCAGTGAAGCAATTGAATACATTGCGATGGACAAAGAGCGAATTCTCAGCGGAATTGGAGCTCATGCAAACTCATAATTCGAAAAATCTTTCATTTTTTTTACCAGTGAAGGGAAAGGAATCGATGTGAATCGTAATGCATAAGTACACTTTGCATTTTATATGACAATATCAGTTTACGAGAGCCTTTTGGTAACGCATGTTTGAGGTCTATGAACTTCTGCTTGTTCTTTTTTCATCAGAAACATAATCATCTCGTAAATTCAATCATTGTTTAAGCTTTACTTCTGCATCAGGATGCATTTTGGCAGCAGTATCAATTAATTAGCACCCAAATTTCTGTTTTTTTTTTCTTTATCTAATTTTGAAAACATTGCTTTCCATACTGTACTATGTGCTTTCATTTCAAATAATTCAAAAAGTACAACGAAGACATGAAGTTGATAGCGAAAAACACAACGCTTAGCCAGTAGTTAATTTAATTCAAGCTGTAGAAAGAAATCACTGAAGAATCCTGGAGGCGTAAATAATTTCGATATTCACACAACATCATAGTTGCACCCAAACTAGTAAACTGAGACGTAATTTTTTCCCCATGGATTATGTTCTAGATGGAAGCGAGGAATTCGAGAACTTCTCGGAAATGGGGAGAAAAATAACTCTACGTTTTTTGTTTATGTTTCATAGCATCTCATTCGGTTCTCATATGTCACAAATAATCTGGTGATTGCATTCTGCTGTAATGAAGCATTAAAAACGAAAATGCTGGAAAGGAATTGATTTGAAATAAGAGCAAAGCCAGTATAGAGTTTTTTATCATCAAGTCCACTGATTCATAAAGTGTGATTCACCAGAAATATGTGTGGAATAATCATAGATGCTATCGACAATAGACGCTTTGATAAATTTACATAAACATATTAGAAAACCCTTCCTGCGAAGAGAATCTGCTTTATCACTTTGTTTAACCGAGCTTCTCACATCAACTATTCGCAACAATTTATGGACAGACACAGATCAAACTTGATACACCCATCTACGTTGAAGACACATGCTTCGACTGCGATCACTCTCTGATATCAACTTGTTCGTTTCTATTTCATCAAATTGTTTTCATTCATATCTTTATTCATTTAGTCATAATGCCAATCCAATATTATTGGAGATACATCAAATGGTTCAGAAATCAATAAAGAAACCCGTGAGTTTCAAAATTTTCTGAAAAGTGCAGTAGAAATGTCCTTGAAAATGAACATATGGGATATAAGGGTTTAGAAAATCTCAAAACTGCTGGTAAAGGGTTGACAACCCAACAATTAATCAGCACGTGACAATTATGGCGTATTTGTTAAGATAATCTCTAACATCGGTTTTCAAGAAAAACAATAAATCATTTCTTCAAAATTAAAAATACGGAGTACGGTGGTTATTTTCATTAGTAATCCATCTGCTAATCCGACGTTGAGCAAAAAAATTTCATAGAGCGGAAGAGGAAAATGTGCTTCCTTTGATAACAAAGATTAGAAGTAAAGCGTTAGAGATCAGAAAATATTGAGAAAAATTGTGCTTTCCAATCTTCATTTTGAGAGGGTGAATATTTCCCAGGTAATAACTAAAGTAGTACTGAAAATAAGTGTAGGGATTCAGCTAACTATGAACAATAAATTTTTAATAGATGATAACACGTGCATGGGACTTACAGTCTAATATATTTTCGTGACTAAACACACAGCCCTGACATAAAACGTGCTTCACTGCAAGCATAATTGAAACGTAAATGTTCTTATTAGACAAAATGTCAAAAGAACCGCGAAACAGTTTAGACTTTTACAAAAAGAAAATTGGCCAAAATGAAAATGAACATTTCCAGGTTGTCAGATGAAGAAGGTGATTGACATATAACACTTCACAATAAGAGATTCATTGAATTCCATCAATAAAGTCGGGATAGGGCTTTCGGTATTGCTCAATCCCTGTGATATGCATCATAAATTCGGCTTCATCAAGCATCTAATAAATAAATATAGTGTGGTGACACAATGACTCACGGATGCCTACCGATGTATCAATCAAAGTTTCTACTCGATCAGACAACTCTAATACCAATTTGTCAACGTCAGAGGAATGAAAGGTTTGGTTGGCTTAGGGAACGGGATCAAGTAAGCGAACATGGGTATATTGTAAAGTACCTCTATCCACACACAAACCCCTTCACAGTTATCCTTTCTATTCCGCGCAAGCTTGAGATCGATCAAACGTGGTGCAAAAATCCCTAATTATTTTTAGGAGTAATAAATAGAACTATAAAGAACGGTATCAGTTTTAGATTTAAAAGGACAAGTATACGTGTGTTTTGACTTAGTGTGCATGAACTCCGAATAACGTAAATGCCTGGAATAAACCAAAAACTCTCACTAAAGTTCTGTAACACTAAATTACACATTAACTGTTCAACGACGAACTTTGTATACGATTCAGAATTATCTTTGTAGAGACGATACTCATTTTTTCAAAGTAATCGAGGTGTTTTTGTCACAGTGTAATGGAAGTGAGACAGAAATAGAACGCCTACACGCAATGCCAACAACAACAGCTGCATGTGGGGCATCGACCCACCATGAAATCTTCATCATGGAAATCACATCATGACTGACTGGCATCCGCACATCTCATAATCTTCTTAAAATCCTAGTGACTTTCAGGAACAGTTTCATTTGATCCGCTCGATTTTCTGTTGCTTAGTTCATCGACACCTTATCACTGACATGACACGGTGTTTGTTTGTCTGATCAAAAAGAGCATTATCACATTTTATTCATAAATCCTCCAAGAGAGGAAATCTTTTGAGCTCGAACAAAATACTGATTTGGTCTTGTCATGGCTGATTGTTGCTTAATCATGCAATATTATGCAAGTATTTATGTATTTACAGTATGTCCGATCGAGAGCAAGCCTTCAAGTCTGCTCGAGATCTAAGTGATGCAGGCAAACCAGATGAGGCTATTGAAGTCTTGTCAAAGTTAGTTTACAATTACGAGAAAAAAGCTCTACTTGTAAGCCAGTCGAGATCTGAAGCGATCATCATTCTAACTGTAAAAAAAATTATTTTTGTCGTCATCACAATTTATGATACTGTCGCTGCTAATCTGGTAATTGAATAATAGGATATTTAAAAACGCTGACCGATGTTCTACTGGTAAATTAGTTTGCAAGGCAAGCTGCAGTGCAGTTGCACTCTGTGTCTTTCTTAGATTGAATTATTTCCGAAATGTTCTTGGAGGTTGAGAATTACAAACCCGTTTTTCTTTTTTGTTGAAACCAAGTAATCTAGCATACTTGAATGGCAAGAAACGATTATTTCACCGAAGTTTACTTCTACTAAAGCTACTTCTGTCGATAACATTTTCCAAAAATGCGCCGTGTGTTCTACTTCATCATGTGTCGTTAGAGGTGGTTGAATGCATATCCGGCCTTTATAATGACTTTCGGTGTCTCACCGATGCATCAACTCAATGCTGCTATCATACTAAATGCATCTGATATCCATTCGTTGGCCCGGTAAAAATGAAAGCTTTGATGAGCCTTATAATCGAATCATCGATCACGTGTACGTTTTAGAGTATCTCTGGCCACTGCGCCACACTCTGTAATTAATAGCCTTCAATTTATATTACCTTATTGTTTTCGGCTGTTACTGGTATCCGTATCTGTCGGTGGTGAAAGGATGAAGCTCTCGTTGATCAATCCCTTAGAGATGCGCCATGCATTCGACTTCAATTTTTAACTTCGTTTGCGGTGATTAAATGCATATCTGGCCTTTACAATGACTCGCAGTGGCCTCCCCGCTGAACCGAGTCAGTGGCTGGCTTATTCTCCCAGATAGGTCTGAGACCAGTCTGATACCAATTTACCGACCCTGAGGGATGGATGACTTGGTGGAGCCATGAGCGCAAGATCTGATCATTGACCTCGTGTGCGACGCAAGGCACCTCTAACCACTGCGCCACATGCGCTCTGAACATTTAGTGATAGAAAAAAAATTGCATAAAACACATCAATTCGCATCCTCCAAAATGAATTCCAAAAAAAAAGCGTATATATTATGCCCATCACCAAGAAAACTAACTCTAGTCACTTTTTAAGGGTATCACTGTCCAGAAAGCTTTTGCTTCATTTTTCATGTGAGCGTTCAAGGGAAGTACAGAAATCAAGGTTCAGTATCCCAAAGTTTCACTTTTTCAGAAGTCTATAATAGAGTAGATACTTTTCTAATTCCGCTTGCATTGCCCACAGGAGACTATCAATTTATGACTCATGTCTCCAATTTTTTCATACACATTTTCTTCAATGTGGTGATAGGAGTACATTATAGCTCGAATCAGTTTCGGTACAGCAGAAGTGTCAATTTTTTTAAACAATTTTCAAAAGAACTATCTGTCATTTTTGAGAGTGTAAAGAGATGTGTCTGGCATAATCGAAGTTTCGGCAAGTTTTTTCGTCAAGGAACACCAGAACCAGAGTCATCATTATAAGAAGACCTCGTCACTTCATTGAAATGCACTTGAGGATAAGATTTCTTGAAATCACTTTAGCTGTCATGATTAATGGTTCTAAAAAGGTTGCGTCGTGAGATAGGAATTAGCGCTGTTACATGATCGTTATGCGCTTTGGAGTGTTGTGATAGGCTGCACAAAAAGTTCTGTCGTATTTCCTGAAAAAATTATTTCTACACATGTATTTTCCTGGCGAATTTGAGCTCATCATAGGCTCGTTTTGTTCAGCGTTGAATAGTATAGAACTTGTCTACACAGTCTCTAGAATGGATCTGTCCAAGGAAAAAATTTCTTTGTTGCTCTACTTCCACAAATTGGGTATCAACGCTTCTAATGCTCATCGACAAATCTGCAAGGAATATGGTTACGAAATTTACGGTGTTCGTAACAGCTCAACTTGCTTCAAAGCAATCAGTGAAGAAGGCGACCGATTGAACGACAAGCCAAGAGCGGGTCATCCATGAGATTTTGATCGTAAAGCAATCGTCAGCCAAATCAAGGAAGACCATAGATGATGTTTCCGGATGTGGGCTGGTGAGGTCTGATCCAGCGGCGGTTTGGCATAGACTACAAAGACCAACGAATAATGCTTGGTTCTCTCCTTTTATCCAGGAGCAAATAAAGAAACCGGCTGCTATCACTGGGCAAGAGATTCTCATAAAGTGTTATCAATCATTTCGGAAGCTTCAATTCTCTAGCTACTATTGCTACCATGACCGATTACAAAAAAGTTTTTTTGTAACGCTGTAGCAGCAAGAAAACATTTATGTTTTACACAGGCATATTTCTCGCAGTGACACAAATTGTTTCCTAGAACTATAAGTATCCATTCAAAAAGCGTCAGTTTCCACAATTCGAAGCGCTATGCTTAATTTCTAAAATGACCGCTTGACTGTAATGTAGCAGGGAGAGGAGTTCTGGTAGTCGATCCCATACGGCGATCTACTGATCGCGTTGGGCGCAGCTAATATGTGCGAGTGCAATTTCTGTTTTTCAACTTTAGATTTTTTTCCTTCGTTTTGAAAAAAAAAAAAACCAGATATAACGTATCGCTCTGACGCACAAGATTTCCTCTGCACGTTCATATGCTTTTCGTGTTTACAGCGAAGTGATAGTAAAAACGTGGAGCCGGTGTTAAACATAATTTTTATATTGAATACTAGAGGGGTATAAATAGGGTTTCCCACAAAAACGGCTACGTAGTGAAATAACCAGAGATTTAGCTTTCAAATGATTACTAAAAGGTGCACTGCGAA
>JAHQIW010006451.1:0-55577 GCA_019055375.1 Parelaphostrongylus tenuis
AGTGATTAAATTAATCATACCACGAGGTAACATATTTTTGCAAAATCCCAGACCCTTTACGATTATGGCCTCATACAAATCATCCAAGGCTTACAATTGACACGAATTTTTATTCACCTTATTATAGTTTTCATTATAAAAACGGTAACCTAGGCAAGTGCAGCGTATCCTTTTAGACGGTATGTGAATACTTTTAAAAGTCAATTCTTAGTACCACTAAAGTGCATAAAAATTAATGGAACAAAAATGCTCGCTCTGTGAAATATTCATATCCAATAGGTGTCATCTTAACTGCTCTAGATGCCGTTTATAGTGCTTACTAAAACAAACCCAATGACCATGTTTGCTGACAGAATTGAGACTCTGTGTCATAAGCCCAGGTGATAGCAGAAACAGAAGTCTTAGAGTAGTACAGTGGTTAGCAGACGTCATGGAAAGGGTGGAATGGGGATAGATATAATTGGGATAGAAATAAGTATGAACAGGATAGCATTGAAATGTTTAGAAAATATTAGAGATAAGTATTTTGGATAAACATATCATGTATATTCGCAACTAGTCTTTGGGAATGTTTTCAACCATCTTTCCTAGGTTTTGTTACGCTGAATTTCTTTCGTGGCTACATTTCGGTTTGCGCTTGTTCGGTGCTATCTCTCGCTTCATCAGAGCCACACGCGCCAAATTTGAGTCACTTGTCAAAGTATACCTAGCAAATCATAGATTGCGAGTTTGAGCGTGTTTTGCCACAAGAGAGTTTTCTTGATTGCCTTGCAGCGGAACTCTTTGAGATATAACAAAATGTGATGGTATACAGTGGAACAGTAACCGAAATCTCGACCAGACGGAAGCCAAGCATAAAGGTTTATTGATGACAGAGGTTTTACAACGATGATACAGAGTATACATTTATCATTGATTTACGTGAAATGAACCAGTTGCGCACATGCATGCTCTCTCAGCTGTGGAACAAGTTGAAAGTGCAAATTATTTCCAGTTATGAGAAGTTGGCAAGGTGAGCTTTTATTGCTTTCTCTGCAGAACGAATTATCACGTATCAAAAGTAGCCAAATGAAAGTATGAAATAAATACAAAGATAGTTAAACATGTTAAACAGTGAATAAATGATCTGTCTCTCTTGGGCTCGTCCAACAGTCCGATGATATATTTAGCCGTCTCTGTGCACGAAACGATCGTGGGCTTGCTGGCCCGATCAAGACACTATGATATAAAGTTTAATATATTGCTCATATAGGTAGTTTAGACAAAATAATAAGTTAATTCGAAAATACAAAGAAATCACTAGCTGGAATGTTGTCAGATTGTTGGAAAAGTCAAAACTTCTTTATCATAGTGACAGCAATAGTATTGTAAACTTTTTATCCTTGAAGTTGAAAAATGCTCGCTGTTAGGCAGAAAGCCAGGCTAGTGCAGTCGAACGCTTTTCATCGTCTAAAAAAATTTCGTCGCCAACAAAATTTTTGAATCAGAGCGACTGCTTAACCAGTGGCGCTCAATAGGGGCGCTGCAGATTTGCTCATCAATTGCGCTCGCTTATTCAGCAGTGCAAAATCGAAAAAGGTACTTAAGTGGCTTGACAACAGAGAAGTTCAGCTGCTTTCGAAAGCATGGGCTTCGACGTAAATTCGGACACGAAGCAGTATAGAGTTGTTGAAAACTACAACGAGAAGAAGAGGTCTGTGGACCTCACTGACCTGATGGCTGTCTACACTCCATCCATTAGAAGGACCAAAAATGGTGCCTGCATTTTGCTACTTCTTAGTTGCATAATTTGTATTTCCCTTCTTCAGGTGAATGCGTATTCTCTGTCATTCCGTCTATAACACACTGCTGCTAATAGCTCATAGAATGTACAGCCCAATATAGAACGAATCACATTTAAAGTGTTAAGGGGGCAACTTATGTCAGTTATCTAGGAGACAATTCTCCTCTACAACTCGCGGCGTTCTCGAAAGGTCTCACTGAAAAATCAACGCCGATGTGAGTGCTATAAAAGATGTCGGCTTAAAAAGATTCCTTTTATGCTCAAGAGCATGCTATAGAAACAAATACCAAATGTGCCAAATGTTAAACGTATTTCTACTGGATATGTTATGATTCCGCACATCTCTGTAATCTCAGCGATGTTACATAGATGCTTTGTAATAAAAAGAAGCAGATATTTCATAACTATCCACTGCACTTGTATGGAATTGATTGTCTTGTAGTATTATTTGAAATGTACTATTGTTTTTGCTTCTATATTGTACGTAAATATAATATGCTGCCGTAAGTTGCATATTATTGAAAACTACTGTTATAAATTACAGATTGTTGAATTTATGGTGACGATATAACGTGTTTTGAGTTGCTAGGTATAGTGCTATACAGGTACCTGTTTCGTCCTATTGAAGCTCATCAGTATAACCCTCCCTCGGCTCAACTGATTCCCTGAGCTTAAATAATCCTCTATAAAGGAATCGACGTGAGTACCAAAATTGCCTCAAGTCAGTTGATGGAGTTATCTGACAAACAGATGAATATATAGCACTAGACCTAACTGCTCAAAACGTGCGATATTCTTACAGATAAAATTTTGAGCGAATCTATGAAAGCGATCGATTGAAGAGGTATGATTCCTTGTAACAACTACGACCTCGACTGCCAGTCACCAGAATGCCTTGAGATGATTCATTACTCAGCGTCGATTCCTTTATAGAGGATTATTCAAGCTCAGGGAATCGGCTGAACCGAAAGAGGGTGCTACCAATGGGCCCCCACTAGGATTAAACAAGTATCTGTATAGCACTAGGCCTAACAGCTTAAAACGTGCTCTATCCTTGTCAGATCACATCATTTTGATCGGGTCTATGAAAAGCGGTTGATAGAAAGAGTATAAATGGCGATGAACAATCATATATATTGCTCTTGTTTTACGGTATTACTGTATGAGATATGGTCCTGATTTGATGTGCCAGTAATTTGGGAATAAAGGATAGAGGACAAAGCTCTTAGCGTTGATCAAATCCTCAGGGATGCGCAATGCATTTGTCTTCATTTCTAGCTTCGCTTGAAGTGATTGAACGCACATCTGGCTTTTACAGTGACTCACGGTGGGCTCCACTGTATCGATTCATTGCTGCTTATCTTCCCAGACAACACAACCACCTGAGGAATGGAAGCCTTTGTGAGCCATGAGCGCTTCACTTATTACGCTCAGTTTTTGATTATTCTATAAGACTAAGACTAAGAATGAGATTCTATCAAACTTTTGACATTCATTCAATAGCTTATCAAATGGCTTATTTCTACGCTGCTATTGTCAAAACGAAATTTCGTTTCATATTTGAGGATTTCTGGCCGGCTAAAGTTTTGTCTATAGACAAATCTGTTGGATAGCGCAAATCTGAGAGATTTCAAAGATTTGGTTGACTATTAGAGAAGACTTCTTGGAGCGCTGTAACAATCAAAAGACGGTTGGGTTTCGCACTCGAAAGTGGGTATTTCACGACATTGGCCTGAGTCTCCGCCGTTTTTGTAACATACCGGAAACTGCGAGCCGTAATCTTCTTTTGATGCTATAATACATTAAACGAGTTGTTTCAAAAAAGCAAAGCTATTAGGAGAATAGTCGATACTTGAGCTATAGAACAATTTCCAAAAATCTAGAGGAGAAGCTTTGTTCAACGAGTAGTACTTCTATGTAAAAGAAAGTTTTATTTTTATGTTAGAGCGCGTTAAGAAGCCATTCTGGCTTAAATGTATACTGACTGAAGTAAATAGAGATTTCAGCTATCAAGTGATCTTTGATCTCTTGAAAGAAAAGGAAAAAGTGGAACAAAATCTTATTTCGACTGTTATTGTGTAAAAGATCAAGCCATTTAACAGATTGAATGCATCGTTTACATTCAGTTGATGAATACAGCGTTTCAGTTGTCGAATATTTGCTAAAATTCCTTGTAACATTAAAAAATATAGCAGTTCCTAAGCGAAATCACCGCTAATTTTTTTATCTCTCATGCTGTAGACTATAAAGTATATGCTTACAGAGATTAGAGATAAGCACTATGGTTGTTCGTTGCGCAGTGAGTCATATATCCCGGTCGTGTTTCTCACATCAACTGACCGATGCATTCTCTTCAAACACCTGTCGGCCGGGTGTCCGTGCAAGACAAAAGATACGTACCACTTACCTGGCAACCAAAAAATGTTTCTCGTATGTGTTGGGCAGTGTTGTGCTGAACAGCTATTCAAAGTTCAAATCGAAACAGAATCTTGGGCAAAAGTCAAGCCCACAGCAGTTCTATTCGTCTACAGACGCTACTTGGAGCTCGGCTGTAACTTCTCTTTGCTCTAAATTATCCTAATAATAGCGTACTGTAGTTCATGTCGTTGTATATTGCCTATGTGTATGGTTAATGCTCATTACAATGTGTACATCCTCTCATTCATCTGGAGATCTAGGGTTCGACGCATCTTACACTTAGGCTCTCATCATGAACTGTTAACACTGCTTTGCATGTCGTGATTGTTGTTTCCTCAACTGTGGTTATGTTCTAATTGTTATTTGATATAGATTGTTTGTCACGGCGATGAATATGCTTCGGTCTCAGGATCAACATTGTACTTCATCTAATAAATAGTAAAAGACCCTCGTGGCAGGAATAATTGAGACAATCGAGCGACCCTTACAGCACACAACACACCCGCTCATAATAGGCAGCAAAACCGAACTACAATAGTACAATCACCCATAAAACTAAAACCAATCCAAAGCAGTCTCACTCATGAACTAATACAAAAAATACTTTCACCAGAGGGCTCAACCAGGGCTGAGATTACGGAGAAGAACTGTATCTCTCCATCTCTTCTTTGCATATCTTAGCTATGAATAAATAATTTGGATGATATTACGCACTTTTACGAGAAATGAGAATCTGGGAAGCATTAATAGCCACATAATGTTGAAAATTATAGACGAAGTGGGATCTCACACAATGAACACTACTATTTTTTGACGAACCATTCGTTATTTTCCAATTTTGAGCCAGCATGATGAACTCTGTGTGCTTTATGGATTAAAGTGTATGGAAACTGTATGAAATAGAAGATAAATATAATCGACTTGTTGGTAAGGCAAAAATTTTATTTTATTAGGTGTTTTATTTTGATAAGGTGTACCGAGACGGCAGCAATAATTTGGCAAATGGACTTGACTCTAATTAGTCCTCATATAAGGCCCTAACATTTCTAGTTGGCTTACAAAAAGTTCTATAAGCTTTAGAGGTTTTCTGCAGCTTTTCTTCTGAGCAGAATTCTAAGGTATTTCAATTCCCGAAGAGAAAATCTAACATTTAATAAACAAGATCAACCATAACATTGATTGCAGGTGAGTATCTTCTTTCTCGAATATCTATTTAGCCGCGCAGTTTTCGCTTTTAGCATTTTCATATTCATTCAGTAGCTTCTACAGGTGTGAACGTAGTCCTGCTATGATATAGAATTAATAACGGAAGACTTCTACGCTAATATCTTCCGTTCCGTCGTCCCCATCTCAGAGCCCGTAATCCCCACAGGAGAAAAGCCACTGGAGTTTTACCTTTGGAAGTTCAAATTGCGATAGAAAGCATGAAAAAGGTACAGTAACAAAACCCGATAACATCATAGCTAACTTTTTGAGAACTGAGGGCTGCATTTTGCGTGTACTTCTCGCAGCACAGACTTCTTATTTTTTAAGATGAAAAATCCCAGATCAGTGGAGGTACCTCGCTCACAGTCATCCTTCACAAAAAGGGTAACCGAAGGGATATTCGTAATTCTTATCCAATTTGACTGCTGAGTGTGCTGTGGCGAGCTTTCCATGAAGACCATCCTTCTGCGCATATCGGGCGATTTTGGGTGAGACAGAGCCCGTCGAACAAACACGATTTTGTAAGGAAATCTTGTTGCATGTGCCAATCTAAACCGTGTCACGGGTCATTGAACTCTTTCGGGAATACCATATGCCTCTTGTTCCAACCTTTATTGACTATGCTTTGACAGTGTCGGAACGAATACAGTCCTATAAGCTCTCGTCGACCAAGATTTTATACCCGTCTTATATCCCTTTGCGGATGGCGCCATTTTCTGTTGGCAGGCGGCTTGGACGACCCGTGAAGAGAGGCTGCCCGGAGATCGCTCTAAGGTTAATGCGGTAGTTTTCTAATGAAAATATACTTTTGTCAGCAAATGGATCACTGTGCCGATAAATGGTCAAATATGCTGGAATAGACTTCAGAAGAACATAACTGCTACGTAGAATCCACATTTTAAAAGGAAAATTCAGTTGAAAACAACTTAAACATCAAACTATGTTTAGAATCTTGAACATTTCAATGATAATCTGTTTATACATACCCACAACTCAATTCGAAATTTCTCTTTTATTTTCATTCAGCTTTCATACACTTTATTGCAATAAAGTACATTAGAGTTGGTCAGGCTGGCTGAGAAATGAAAACAATGAATTTTTCTTCGAAAAACAATGCTCTTTATTGGCGTTAGATCCCACCTCATCGATAATTCTCAACTTTATATGACTAAATAGTGCACTTCAGACTCCCATTTCTCATATAAAATGTGTAATATCATTTGAGTTCTTTATTTCATTGCTACGTATGCAAAGAGAACATGGAGAGATACGGTTGTTCTCCGTTAATCCTCGCCCTGTTTGAGCCCTTTGGTGGAACGTACTCAGTGTTTTGCAAATGATTTTTAGGCAATTATTCGATAGTTGAAATAACGTGAACCTGAACGAGGTGATCTATCTGTTAATTGGCTTGTTTTTTTGCTCTTATAACAGTCCGAAAATCAGATTTTGTTTCACTTCAAGCATTTCTCCTCCCGGATACAATCTGCCATCAGTGGAGGCAATTTATAATCATATAGACAGGGCAAATCTTAAGTTTCTAACAATGTACTTGGTTATTAGAAAGATTCTTGTAGCACTGTGACAATTAAAAGAATATTAGACCTCGAAAGTTTTGACCCCTTTCGATGTCTGCATAATGGATTTGAGCTCTTGGGGAAAAAGGCTTTTCTGATTTTTTTTTTTACGAATTCAAATTATGTTTTCATAGCTGAAATCTCTTCAATTTTGAATTTGTAATTTTTGTCATAATGGCCTCCCTTAATGCGCTTAACATGCAAATGGAAGTTCTTTTACACTCAAGCATTACTCGCTGAACAAAGTCAACCAGATAGAGGACCCAAACTTTGCCCTCACCTTTTTGAGTCCGACAATCCTCTCAACGCTCTGTTATGCGGCAGAAACGTGGGCTGATACTTCAACGTCATCAAAACTGCTCCAAATAGCTTACAGAGCGCTCAAACAATGTCTTCTGAGATGTAGTCTGCTCTGACATCATCTAGCCGGCTTGCACAGCTCAAATATACAGAATTTGTCTTATCTTCGTGATTCAGAAGAATTCACGTCGACAGCGAAACACAGACGGACCGGAGAAAAATCAAGATGATCAGACGACAGACGGACAAAACGAACTATAGAGTGAGCTGCACGTGGCTAAACCTCGCACTCAAGGAGGACCACTCACACATTGGGCGAACATGTTTGTAGGAAGAATAAATCAGATGCACTCGCAGGTGCCGATATCTTACAGTTTACGGTACGAAACTAGCAGTAGCCGCCATGTGAAGACTGGCCGTCCAAGTGCCCAAGTAAACCTCTACAAATGTTACGCCTGTGAGCATCGGAAAAATTTTTTTACACTTAGTAAGGCACAATAAACTGTTATTAGGAATCATGGAATTGGCGGGAAGTAGAAGGAAGTAATTAAAGTTGAATGGGATACTTTGCTCTTGTTTGTGAAAAAAAACGGGACAAACTTGCACAAAAAAGGGTCCAGAAAATTTTCTGCCAACTCAATGTGATATGACTGGTATAAACCATACCTCAGTGCCTTCAACGCCTCTGCAGCGTTCCGTAAGGGCGTCTTGATGAGCCTGCACGAGGTTGCATTCAATCAGTGCAAAACTGGCCTGATGTCGTTCATTTTCCTCAAACTCAGAAAGTGTCGGTATGAAATCCGATGTATTTAGTTACGTACTTCCCTGATAGTAGCATAGAGAAAAGCTTGATAGAGTGGTTTACTTTTGCATAGCAAAGAGCGCCTCGCTTCAAATACTCACCGTGTTGCCGTCATTAAGGGGCTTTGTTACAAAGGCACCCGCGCGAAGTCGGACGCCTCCATGAGGCGGGGAGGAGAAGTGCTCGACTGAGATCTATTAAGCAAGAAGAGCTGGGAAGGTCTATCCACGTGTGATGACGTGTGTGAAATCTCCCTACCGCACTTCGTGTTGTCCTGTTGCTGTCATGTTGAATTGCTTTACGTTCGGTATTCGACGGCTCTCGCCTCTATCGCTTTTGCCTTTATTTTACTGCTTTGGATGTGTGCCCTGCTATCACCTGTTTACCGATTGTCTATACAAGAATTTCTACAGTTGCTCCGTGTTGGTGTGCGTTCACTTATGCAAAGTGTTTTTAAGGTATAGTAAGTCAGATCATAGCAGCCGCAAAGTTCACACGTCCGCTGGGATGTATGTGAAAAGCAAAAAAAAACGAAACGAAGAAGATTTTTTTCTACATAAATGACGAAAATCCCTCGATTACGCGCGACGCGTGTGAAAAAAAAAATTTTATCTCAAATGCCAGCTGTTAGGTTCAGTGGTAGACGGATGCCTGTTTCGTCTATTGGGACTCATCAGTATTACCCTCCCTCTGTTCAGCTGATCTCCTGTGGTTGAATAATCCCCTATAAGGTAATCAACGCTGAGTAATAAATCACCCCAAGTCAGATGATGGAGTTACCTGATTTTGTGGTAACCGGCACTCGAGCACGTAGCTGTTATAATGAATCATACCTCTTCTATCGATCGCTTTTTTATAGACCAGCTCAAAATGATGTAATCTGATATCGGTATCCTTTTCAGATTATCATGATATTCTTATCAGATTATGATGATATCCTTATCGAATTATAATGGTATCCTTGTAATATTATTATGATGTCCTTATCAGATTTTATCATTTTGAGCGGGTCTATTAAAAAAGCGGTAGATAGAAGAGGTAAAATTCATTGTAACAGCTATGTGCTCGACTGCCTGCCGATCACCACAATGTCAGATAGCTCCATCATCCGACTTGGGGTGATTTATTAACCAAGTGCTAGCTACAGAAACTCTTCTTCAAAACCAAAAAACATTTTCGAAATTCCCAAGATTAAGCTGTCGCAAAAGTATTTTGTACCTCAAGGGAAGAGCTCTGTCCTTTGAATACTAGGTTGAGGAAAAACTTGCCTGACGCTCGCGCGAAACTCAAAGCTTACAAATAAGTTCAACAAAATCAATTATCCTTCGAAACAAAGGCCATCATTATTCACAAACTTCTGCCATGGATCTGCATGCCTCCGGATCTGCTCAAAATCGCCATTCCTTGAGCTTTCAATCAAGAACCTCCTAATATGCCTTCTTGACTTTATGAAATGTCTCGAATCGGAATTCACGTAGGAAATGCTCTATTGAGCGGAAATCAGACTTCATTCGGAAGGTGCGGCGTGTGGATTGTAGGCCCGATGGGGCGAAACTTCCACTTCCTCCATTCTTTCGAGCTTGTCCTTACTCTTTGGAGTGGCAGTCCAGCATTGTCTTGCTGAAATAGCGCGCTCTTTCAGAAAATCAACGTCGGCTAGTTTTTCTTCGACGCAACCTAGATCCAGTCCAACTGCTCGCAGTGAGTTTGGCAGATATGACACCACCATTCCCAACAAACTCGGAAAGCAAGCACCTTCAAAACTCCACCAACAGCAGATTGTTATCTTCTTGCCAAACGGACTTTTGCGGGCGAGTGATGGAGGAACTGACCTTTTGGAACCCCACGTTTGCTCCGATCGCGGATGACCAAGTGGACCCACTCCCGATCCAACGTCACGATACGCTTCGAACATTGATCGTTCCGATACTATGTGAACAAAGATAAAATATGAATGCTTCGCTGCTGTTGAGAAACTTTTTCCTCAATCTAATCTATTCCACAAAGGGAATCTTTTGGGGACGAATTTGTTCTTTTCCTGAGTGACGCAGCATCTCGTCTGCATACTTGCAGAATATGTTTCTACACTGATAGTCCGTGCTCTTGAAGAACAGTGCTTCCGGTCTTCTGGAAATGCTACACCCTCTGATTTGCCGTCATTGAATTCTAGCAGTGATGTTGGATACATTGTGCTTGGTGACTTCACTTTACAATCTTTGATTCACGCTTTCTTCTGATACCCTATACATCAATGTCTTGTCAAATTTTGGTTACTTACCAGATGCTCATATTAGAATGAGTTGTATTCATGTCACTATAATGTATTATGAAAGTGTGCTGATTACAATTTGAAGCTCTGTAAATTTACAGCATTGATCAATCTTTGAGGCATGCGCCATACATTTGACTTCATCTGCATAAATTGGGTGGAATGCACAACTAAAAATGCTTTCATATGGAAGTTATCTCTTGAATGAGTGTTATTTTCTTAATTCGCGTGCTCACGACTATCAACTTACTTAGCTGCAAACTAAGCACAGCCACAAACATGTCATAGCGGTTGGCTCGTGCTTTATCGCCTCGCAGCTGGCTCGTACTGTTCTCGCCAGCATTTACATGCTAACGTCTGCACGTTCACTGGCAATGAGTCACACTCACAGTGACACTGACACGTCTGTGAAGCGTTCAATTGGAGAGGTATAATCCACTTTAGCAGCCACAGGCTAGAGTGCTAGTCTCTGCAGTGTTAGGGGGTTTCATATCACTTGACCGACGGTCATTTATTACTCGGCATCAATTCCTTTATAGAAGAGTTTTTCAGCCTTAGAGATCCACTGAACCGAGGGTCTGTGCTACTGATGCTCTTAAGGACGAAATAGGAGCCTGTATAGCACTAGAACCTTAAGAGCTCAAAACTTGTTATATTCTCATCAGATTGCATATTGTAGATTGCGCGTTATTGGTATATTATCATCATTCAACGGCACTCGTTCCATTTCACGATGATCTGCCTGGCGAAAATAAGCGGTATGAATCGCAGCTCAACGGACGTTCATTTGTAATCGTCACCAAATTCTGACCCTTGTAGAGTAGCTACTTAAGCTAAATTATTTTCGCGCGCTTGACACTGGAACCGCTACATTTTCCGTTGCCAAAGTTTTGTTAATTTCTTGTTATTTTCGATTGACTAATGAAACCAAATAAGTTGAAGTGAAGTATTTTGAAGCAACACGCTGAATACGTGGAGTAGCTTCCTAGCAACGCAATACATTTAACAATTCTCACATCAGACTTGATATCTACCTGTGCTTTTACATAGGACGTTTCTAGCCTACATTTTCATGTAGAATTTTTATGTCTTCTTCCGGGAGCTGACCTGCTATCCACTACACCAGGGAGATCTTTGCCTTGCTTTTCTCTCAACATCTTCAACTTTGTTGTGGAAAAGTCGTCATGAAATAAGAAAACTCTTGATGTCCATTGACCCTTAGGGTATGTTAAATCCATTAGACTTTATTAAGCATTATTAAAAGTGATTAGACGCATATCTGAGCTATATAATAACTTGCAGTGGCATGCCACGGTATCAGATTAGTGCTACTATGCTCTCAACAACTCTGATATCCGGACTTCAGTCTTGTAGAGATGGAAAAGTTGGTGAATCCCACACCTAGCTGAAACTAAAGGCCACGTGTGTTTTGCAGGACACTCATGACTACTATATAACACTCGCTTATGATAGAGAAACGTGATGCAGTGCCCTTTGTCTACCATTTTGCACATGTTGTGAAGGACTTTGATCACGCCGGTGTACACATATGCGCAACGAATTGATGATAACGGTTTGTGAGTAGTTAGAGTGATTAGAGGCATTTTGGAAGTCAGCCAGTTGGTATCATATTCGTCAGAAAAGAGAACAGCACTGAATTAATGGACCACTGTGGCACTTCAAGCCAGTGGTCAATGCAGACGCGTACTCAGCAAGCTCTGACAATCCTTAACCAAGTCGAATGTATAAGACATCTATGAGAAGCTGATCGATATCGGAAGCCTCCTTGCTTTATTCAGTTGACATAATTCATGCTCGTGCTTGTAATTGGACTATAAGCTCAGTGCGGAAAGCTCCACGAAGAAAGTTCTATGCCAACCTCGCGCGAACTCTGCATTTCTCTTTCAGCACTCATTTTATTAGCTCCTTACTGCTACAATGGAAAAGAACTGTCTAGAATATTCAGATTGAGGTAAACAATAACATGTAATTTTCGTCAACTTCATTCTAAAATAAAAAGTTAGCACTTGTGCTATTTCAGTGATCTACCCTCTAAGATATACCATACGCTATCCATGCCGCTTCAGAAGCCGACTTTATAATAACATGTCTATTTCAAATACAATCGATTGGTACATTTATTCGGCAATCAATAAGTGACTTCAGTTAGGCCCCCTTGGCCAATATCATATTGCTGCATTTGGAGTAATAAATGATAACCGCATGCTCAATATGATATTTACATTAACCACACACTTGTTTTAGCAATAACAATCCATATATCAACTGCGTGATATTCGGGTAACGAAAGCAGACATTTGGATCCCAGCAAATGAAAATGTGCTGATTTAGCTGTTCTGTCCCTTGGAGCGCCAAGATAAGCACATCCAAAGCTTTCTTTGGTAGCCAGCATACTAAGGCAGTCGCCCGCCATTGTGAGCTAGAGGAAGATTACCGCCTTGCTACTAGCTAACATATCAGCAGTCATTCCTGTTACGGTTTATGCCTAGCTAGGCGTTCTGAGTGAGAACATCGGACTCATTCTCAGCTTGAGTGGCTCTGCTAAGGAATTGAACCTACCGCTGTAGTTTGCAGCCCGAACCCAGGAACACCTCTCAGCCACGACGACGCGGTAAACCACTTGTGAGTAAAGAGAAGCTTGTGTTCCAACAAATAACGATAGTTTCTTCGAATTTTGGAAATAGCACGTATAATTCACATCTAACAACTCGAATCCCTTCAAACAATATGACTTTGAAATGGGGAACGCAAGACGAAACATAAACCGATTAACCACAATCATTCATAAACCATCTCACTTAATCAGTATAGCGGTACTAGCCGAAAGGCCATGCAACGTCACCAAATTAATTTGTGAGCTAAATCTGTCCTTTGCTGTATGTTCTGTATCTCTGTATGTTTCAAATACCTCAGCATTCTTCGCAAATGTTATTTCTCATTGGAATGCTGTATCCCAAGAGTCTGCTCGCAGTGATATTAACAAGTTAGAAAAGAGTTTGATTTACTCAGGATTCAAGGCAAGGGTTCATTGTCTAGCTCACTTTCTTATAACTGCAGAACTACTCCTCGAAAAGAATTGAAAGCTTTTACACAGTATAGAGAAGATTTTCTTCCGTTTGGGAAGAGAATAACCATGGTATACGCGCAGAGTGGAATGGAGCGAAGCTACTAAATATAAACGAAGTCTCAGGAAACTAAGTAGAATGTATACTATCAAAGAACTCATCTCTACATAACTCTTCTTCTATTGACTCCCAAAATCAATCTGAATCCGCTAACCCCGCTTAGTCGAGGTCGAAAACGCCACGTGAGGTACACGTGAGGTAGGTACAAATTGGTGTTCACATAACACTTTAGGTACAATAGGCCCGCGGCGCTAGTCCAACCTCATTTGTGCACTGTGAGCAGCTGGTATCGCACAGTGGTTAATGGTGCCGGCCACCAGCGATAAAGTCGTTGGCTCGGTTCCCTAGCACAGCACTATATGCTGGATTTCTTGGTGTTGACTAGTACTGGAGATTCTTCTACAAGGTAACCATTACTGTGAAAAAAAATAGCTTAGTTGTCTAACATTTTGCCGCTATTAGTACGAAAAGTGGATCCATAGAATAAAAACGCCTGTCCAACGTTTTCTTTCGGATTTCTTTCAACGTGTTGTAAAAGTCGTGATGTTATAATCACGTTGAAGAAGGACCTAGAGATTGATCGACACCATTAAGTGGTGCTAATGAAGTGCCGTCAAGGGGATCGAACCAGCAACTTCTTCGAGATGGCTGGCATCACTATCATTCGTGGAAGAGTGATCCATGCGCATAACAACTTTTAGCACTTCAATATACGTCTTCATAGTGTTTTTTTTTTTCACTGTGGACCCCAATAACTCTAACATTCATTCCCACTTTCGCCTTTTTGAACCTCGTAGAATACTAGTCGAGCGCGTCTTCATGCAATCTCGAGGACAGCCTGGCCGTGGTGTCCGGTAAGGCGTTCATTGTTGATCTTCGCAGAGTGTCTTGGGGTGGGGTTTCGCCTCCAAGCGATGCGACGAACATCGCATGCACTCGGCCACGGCGCTTTGCACATCTGAATTAACAAAGCGAATTGTTCGGAAGATACCAAAACACGCTCGATTTTATCCCAAAAATGATTCCGAGGTCTATTTGTCTTTGCTGTGCGAAATCATTCGATAGATCATCGAAAGGAGATCGAAATCCGAGGAAGAGCAAGAGTGACGGCAGCGAGTCAGTGCATTGAATAATATACAAAAAACATCCTTGCGGATGTGTTGACTCTGCGACCTCTTTGCTCTAAATCACGGCATCTTGGAAAACACTTTGTGTATTTTGAAGCGCACTAACCTCAGGCGATCTGAGTCGAGCACACTCCTCCATCCCTCCCCTATGGGCGCACCACACCGGTGTTGATGGTCTCTTGGTAACAGGAGACCGTCAGTGGGCGGCACACAAAAAGGTAAGTCAACGGTTTCTAAAGAAGCATTCAGTTATTATGCAAGCGTAAGCCTCTCTGATATTCACAGAACACTTTTTGAACGTTCTATGTTGGTGTGGTACTTAAAAAGTAAAAGAAAGGCGTCTGTTTCGTTCTGCTAGGCCCCTTAGAAGGACGGTGCCTTTCAGTCAGCCAATCCCTTACAAGGTGTACACCCCTACCAGATCTCATAGAAGGCTCATAATATGTCATGTGATTATCAGATTGTTACTGCCTTTGAGCGAGGGTTGTTTTGAAGCCTTTTGAGGACGGTGCCATGTTGGGTGGCGGGAGGCTCGGACAGCGACGAAGAGACCCTGCCGGCGCCTGCACCAAGGCTAATATGGCAGTTTTCTAAGGAAATTTGCAGTTTTTTCGTTAACATATATGATTTCTGTGTCAATAAATAGTTAGATATGATAGAGCAGACCACAGTAGGGCTGTTTATATTAGAGACAACGCAATTGCTACATTAATAATGCACACTTTCAAAGGGAAAAACCAAGTATTCATGAGAAAGCTAAGTTTGGAAGCATTTTTGAACATCTCTACGATACTTTATTCATACACATACCTACAATTTAATCAAAATTATTTTCTATTTCTTTCATCGTTCCGTATACTTTATGGTATGAAGTGCATAAAATTAATCATACTGGCTAAAAACTGGAGAGCAATGAGTAGTTCGCCAAAAATAGTGCTGCTTGTTGCATGCAATCCCACTTCATAGATAATTCTTGCTTTTTTTTCATTATTAGTGCAGCTCAGAATCCCATTTCTCTGATCAATGCATAATTTCGATCGAATACTTTATTCATAGATATGATATGTGAAAAGAGATGGAGGTATAGCGGCGTTTCGTTCCCGTTCTCCCCACCCTGTTTAAGAACTTTGGTAGAAAAGCATATAATGACGTTTTAGAAGTCATTCGATAGCTAAGATCAAGTGACTACGAACATTGTATTTTATTCCTCAAATGGCCTGTTCTTTTTGCTGTAATAGTCTAAAAAAAATTCTGTCTCACATTCAAGCATTTCTAGCCGGATAAAGCTTTTTTCATAAGTACTTGATAATCATTGAATAGGGAAAATCCTAGCAACTCCAATGGTGTACTTGATTTTGATAAACAACTTCTCAGAGTGTTGTGTAATTGTCAAAAAAGATTACATTTCCCAGGTTTGGATAATTTTCAATTCCGAATCCTGTTTTGCCTTCTTGGTATAAACGCGCTTTCTGATTTTTGCCAGAGTTGTATTCACCCATTAACGCTTCCACAGCGCTCTGCGAGAGGCGTGTTGGTGAGGCTACACGAGGTTGTGTTCAGCCCCGTAAAGGACTGACCTGACATCGCTTCTGCATGTTTCGCCACGCCGACAAATTCTGAAGAGCTCAATATCAGAAATATGAAATGCGATGGACATAATCAAGCACTTTCATGTAATTAGCATAGAGAGAAAGGTTAATAGAGATGCTCACGTTTGTGTAGTAAAATAACATCTCCACACTCACCGTTTTGTGTGTCGACCGTTGGTTATTCCTGTTACTACGGGGCCATCCGCACTGGGTGGAACAGGTTAATGGGGAAGGGGCGGGAGGAGTGTACACGGCTCAAACTAAAGAATCAGTCAAAGCATTGCCGCGAGGCGGGCCATCCACGTGTATCGCGTGACACCAAAATCTCCCTGCCGTACTCGTTCCGACCCTGTGGATTCTCTCGCATTGTCCTGCCGCTGACGCGTTGAATCACCCCATGTTTGGTACATGTTGGCTCTCGTTTCTATCGCCTTGACTTCATTCAGTTGCCTAGGATATGCACGTTGACGTCATCAATTTACAGATTGTCTTTACGAAAATTTCTCTAATTGCTCCGTGTTATTGTGTCTCCACATATACAAAGTAATTCACGAAATGTCGTAATTTAGAGCGCAGTGGCCGTAAAGTCGGAAAGTCCGCAAGGAGTTTTCCGAGATTTATCCAAAGCACCGGCTTGTCATCGTTTGTGCTCTTCCTCGGATTTCGATCTCCTTTCCATTATTTGTCGTATGATTTTTTTATGGAGACGGAAAGACTCTGGAATCGTCCTTAGGATAAAATCGATCTTGCTTCGATCTCTACTATGCAACTGGCTGTGATAGTTCAAATGCGCGGGTGCGCAGCGACCGAGTGGATGTGATAGTCGTGGCAGCGCGCGTGGGACCAAACCCCACCCCAGCACTTTTCGGTTGTGCACAACGAACGCCTATAGGAACGTCACAGCTATGATAACTTCGATACTGCAAAAAGACGCGCTCTACCATTATTTTGTGACGTTGAAGAAGATGAAAATCTATCTATTGCTCGAACTTTTGGGACCAGAACAGAGAAAAACGAATGAGAAGGTGGATAATAAAGTGCCAAATTCTAAGAGGCGATACGTGATTACCCAATCAAACCAGTGAAGTGTAGCTAATAGCAATTCATAAAGATATCAAAAAATGAAAGGTGTCGAATTGGTGAATCTGTGGTGTATTGGCATTGCGCCCCCCGTTATGGGCTAGGTGCTGGTTCAAGTCCCGTCCGAGGTGGAGGTTTTGTTTAATGAATGCGAAAAAGCAGTGAGAAACATAAAATATTTGAATATTACCGCTATTCGAATACGTCACTTCTTACATTGGGTCTTTAGTTGAGCTACAGTTGTTTTTTGTTATTCATTGCAGTAGTCCAATGAATAAAAGATAGACTAGAGAAATAGTCGTTTCCTTCTCGAATAAATTCATAATGACTTTTCTTCTCTTATCACTTTTACGAGCATCTTGATTGAAACTTTGGGTACGAATGACCCATGGCTCCATCCTCACCCGTACGTGGCGGTTACGGCATAAAGTTCCTAGTGCCGAATGGATAGTCAAGCCAGCCGTCGTAAAGAATGCTAATGTTTCCATCCTCCCTTTTTCTTTTGAAAAATCGTACACTGCAGAAAAGATGTTCTTGAATTACATTTTACAACGGTTGAAAGAAATCCGAAAAAAAAAGTCAGACTTATATTGTTAATTATGAATTTATGTTTGGTACCAAAAGATGTTTCCCACGCATCTCCATATTTGAGGGATCCGTGGGAAACATCTTTTGCAACAAATGAACACTTCCGAAAGAGACTGCCAAGCCACTCGTGAGAACCTGGCCACCACGATCAGAGCCTAGCAAGCTATACTTTGGGTATGAAAATGCTAAAAACAGTAACAATTATGGGTCTCATTCCCCTGACCCCGAAAGAGCCCCTGGTACGGCAGCGCCAGGTAGTACAGGTACGGAGAAGCTGCTAAAATTTCAAGGACAAACTAGGCTGTCAAAATCGAAGCGGACTAGAATTACTGTACCTACAATTCAGGAACACTTGCTCAGGAATTCGCTATAGAAGATCTATTGATTCAAGTAAGAAGAATGAAGTACGGCGTCATTGCTTTAGCTGAGACGAGAAACCTCCAGTTCTTTTACCCTGTTTATGACACCGCCCGCAGAAGAATTGTTCCTTGGAGCATACGATAGCAGAGGTGTCGGCGGCGTTGGCGTCCTCGACAAATCGTATTTGAACCTGAACATCGATTTGTTTGAACAACTGAAAACCCGTGTCGGATGATTACGGTTGAAACGACGTGGTTCAATTCCGGCGTTGAGCATCATCGTTGCTTACGCACCAACATCAAGCTATGATGAAGACGAAGTCGAAGCGCTTTATATGAACCTCGAAAAACTCTTCAGAGTAGACCATACCTTCTTCAGAGTCATTGTTGGAGATTATAACGAGGAAAGTGGACTTAGGAGAACGTCTGAAGGAAGTCACATTGACACTTACGTACCAGAGTGAACTGATCAGGGTGAGACGCTCTCTGAGTTTATTATGACTACCCAAATCATCCATGGTAACTTAGAATTCAAAAGCGTCACTCTCAACGATAAACTAGGAGTCTTTAAATGGAGAGAACCATAACGAAAATGACGGCATCTTAGTTAGTCAAGGGCTTTGCCTGATCGATGTCGTTGTTTTTCCTAGGTTTTACACGGGATCGGACGATCGCCACCTTTGCGCAATGTTCTTTTTTTCGCGAATGGAGAGAAATCCGCTTAGTTCAAAGAACGAAGTCTTCTCGATGGCCGGCACGATTTACCACTCTACATAAGAGCTCCGCAGATCACGCGATGGAGCAAGACTAACGCCATGGATCTGTCATACCCAAAGTGTAGCTGTGAACACCGATTGTGCGACGTACCGTATGTGGTGTTTTCAGACCTAGCGATTATTCAGGTGATTCTGGGAATAGATTGAAGAGGAGTTCTGTTGGCATGCATCCCTTGATCAGATGCATCTCTGCTTCTTTCGTTGTCTTGATTTAACAGCTTCGTTTCGCTGTATTCTATGGCGACGTATTTTGGACGACATACTTTTGCAGAACAGAAATCTTGCCCAAAAATCAAATTTCTTCTTTTCCAAAGCAATAAAACCTTCTTCGCAAACTGTGAAAGCGTTTAGATCTCATAAAGAACAATTATGCAGTTATTAAAATATGGGACAGACATTGAATCCTGACCATACATTTCCCTCTATCACCTTGAAGATTCTGGTGCTTCAACGATTTGAGTAACAGGTGTCGTATGATTGACACTGCAGAGTTATATTGAAATAGATTACCTGATAAGTGTAGCCATCGTGACTGAAGCCGGAAAAAAATTAACTGCCTCTTCAGGTCAGCAGCTATTGAGCACTGATTTGCTTTTGCTAAGCCGATGAGGAAATCAAACGCTTCTAACTTGCTTATAGCACTGGGAGCGAATGGTGCGAGTACAACATTTTGATAACAACTAACATTTTCGAACAATGCTGAGATTTAGCTCACAGAGTATGCTGGCGATATTGCAAAAGTCCTCAATTTCTACCACAAAGCTGATGGAATGAGATCGTTTATGAATGGCTGAGATTTTCTGGTTTGATTCGTGTTTCGTCGTATGCTACCCATTTCAGGGCTATTGCTTGTTTGAAGGGATATGAGCTGTTTTGCATGGTGATAGTATGCATTCTTTCTATAGTTCCAAAAACTCTTCTTGTTGACACCTAAGCTTTCGTTTCCTCCCGAATGATTGTCAGCCTCATCATGCTTGGGTGGCGTTTCTGTGTGTCAGATTGAGAAGTACATTAGGGGGTTCAGCCCCTAGTAGGCCCACCCAAGCTGAGAAGAGGCCGACGTTCCCATTCGGAAAACTTAGCTAAGAGTAAACTGTGTCCAGAGTGACCACCGTCTTGGTAGGTGGTAATCGCAAGGAGGCAATCTCTCTTTAAATTACAAAGACCAGCTACTTCCCTGATGTACTGACGACTTCAGAAAGAACCCGCCTAATCCTACCCCAGCACTACATTGAGCAAAACAGCTGAACCAACACATCTTCGTGTACTAAGGTCCACACAGATCCCGTAGAGAGACTGTCCAGACTTCTGTTTGAATTACTCAATTGTCACTACATTCTGCGGGTGGTTTCATAATTGTTTGAACATGTATGCAAATAAAATGGATTTTTTCGACGATAAAAGAAGCATGTAGTTACTAGTTGTTACTTCAAATGCAATATGAAATGCGATACACTTATTCATACACTTTCGTGACTAACATTGAAAGCAAATCTTGGTAGAAAAGCCTACGCTGCATTGTAGAAAACAACTTCGCTTCAAAACTCACCGTTTTGCGCGTAGTCCAAGGATCGTCTCTTGGTATTAAAGGACCACTAACACCGGGTGGGGCGCGTCCATGGGGAGGACTGGGGAGGAGTGTGCTCGGCTCAGATCAAACAATCGATTGCAGCTATGCGGCGAAGCGGACCACTAACGTGTGATGACGTGGCAGACGTGATATTTCCCTACCGTACTCGTTTCGACCCTTCGGTTCACCTCGCCTTGTCCTGCTGCTGTCGCGTTGATTCGTTCTATGTCTGGCATTTGTCGCCTCATGTCTCTATAGCTCTGGACTTCATTCACTTGTTCCCTTTGAAGTGTGTGATGCCGTCACCCGTTTGCCGATTGTTTTCACGAGAATTTCTTCAATTATTCCGTGTAGTTGTGCTTTCACAAAACGCAAAGTACTTATCGAGATGTCGTCATTTAGACCGTAGTAGTCGGAAAGTCAACACATCCGCACGTATGTTTTCCGTAAATAATCCAAAGCACTGACTCGTCGTTCTATTGCTCTTCCTCGAATTTCGATCTCCTTTCGATAATCCATCGAATGATTTCACATAGTGGGAAAGGAGAGACTTTGGAATCTTCTCCACGATAAAACACATCTCGTCTTGATCTTTTTTAAACAGTTTCGCATGTGCGAGGGCGCCATGGTCGATTGGCTGTGATGGTTGTCGCGGCGCGAGTCGGGCCAAACGCCACTCTCCAGCACTATCCGGCACTCAACAGCGGACTACTATGGAATGTCACAGCCGGCTATACTCGGAATCGCAAGGCGATACGCTCGACCACTATTCTATGATGCTTAAGAAGGCGAACATTCATTAATTGCTAAAAGTACTAGTGTCCGCAAGGTGAAAAAAACACTGTGAAGGTGATATAAAGTGCTAAAAGCTCTGATGTGCATGTGCTATTGTTTGTTACACATAGAGTGGTTGTCGACCAAACTCGGTTTACAAAGCGATATGTGTTTGACGTCCAAATCTGTCAAATGTTTCTGGTTTGTAGCCACAAAGAAATTAAGAATGAGTGATGGCGAAAAAGTGCTCCTGTGGTGTTCTGGTATCACGCGCCGCCAGTATGGGTGCGATGTGGGTTCAGCTCTCCTTCAAAATAGGATTTTTGCTTACCACTCAGTTCTCTCAGGTATATTTGAAACTCATAAGCGAAAGAACTGCCAAAACATAAAAAATTTCGAGTAACATCTCCATTTCGCTGACCTAGTGAGTGAATGATTGACAAAAGAAACAATCATTTCTATTCTCTAGTAATTTCGTAATGACTTTTCTTCTCTTACCATTTCTGCGGCCTTGTGAGATTAAATTGACTTTGTAATGATTTTATCGGAGTCAGGATTTAGCGACCGATGCTATTGGGTGCTAAGGGGGTGACACGTGCTGAATATTCGTGCCAAGTCTTCGTGAAGTGGAACGAATGCCGTTTAATGGTTATAAATTCATATCACCTAGGCACAGTCTATAAAATGCACTAACTGCAATATTACCAGGATAATATGCACAACAACGTCATGTAATGCGATGATAGCGATTCATTATGATGCATTTGATGTGAGCTTGCTCTAGTGTAAAAACCTATGAGAATACTCGATATACTGATAGACATAAGTATTGAATCAAGAAAATAGTAGTTTGTTTGGGAGAACGACTGCTGTAGGAATGCAGTTTCGAATTCACATCATACCTAACTGATGGAGATGAAATCGAATGTATGACGCGTCTTTCAGAGAGCGATTGATGCCATGAGACTTCAGTGCTTCATTTAGTAATTTCCTCGCTTTCATAACACATCACAATGACATGAATACGATTCAACCTATATGAGCATTTGGGAAGGATCCAAAGATATGACACACCATTGCTCTAAAAGTGGATACTAGAAAGTGGATCTCAAAGATCGCAAAATGAATTTATTACACAATTTATCCATCACCAGTGCAAGAATGTAAACACGACAATTCTGAGAGTATGGTAATTTCAAAAACATCGGAAGCTCTGGATCTTCAAAAGAGAAATTGTAAAGGAATGTAGAGGAGCTGCTGCTTCATTCAAGAAGCAAACAAATTTGTTGCAAGAAACTTCTTCTATGAAGTGCATATGTAAAGAACGCTCCTTTGGCAATATCTGATGCAGCACGTTTACTATAAAAATACCAGCTTACCCGTAAGCGCTTTGAAGACAATCCACACATTTTTTATGTTTGTCTCACACAGTATCGCTGATTGTCTTTACGTCGATATGTATTATTTTTATGTGTTACCGAGCAGCAGGGCCGAGTGCGCGATGCGTTGAAGTATAAGTACAACGCATTGCTTCGTCGAGAGCGCGCGTAGTTCTAGTAAGACAATGTTAAAGCTCACATCGCCTAGAAGATTAATTAAAAGTTTGATGAATTGGAGCGTAATCGTGGTCTTGCTACATTAGTCCATCTATAGTCCAGATGTTGCGCCATCGGGTTATGGTGTTTCCGCTCAATGGAACATTTGTGCGCGAGTGTCGATCCGCAACATGAAGAGCATGTTGAGAGCTTTCTGATTAAGAGCTCAAGGGATGTTTCAATTAGATCCGGATGCTTACAGATCATGGCAAGAGATTATCGAGATAATGCTGCTCTTCGATTTGAGAAATAACTTTTGTGTGTAATGAATTTATGTAGAAACTTTATATTACCGACGGGTGTTAAAGAAATTATTCAGCGTGGTATTCAGAAAACAAAGCTTTTTCTTGGATTCTAGATCTCTGCTATATCGCAGATTTCGGTAGTTTCGAAAATGCTTTTGACTTTTATAGCAGGCTTTTTTCCAGTTATCATTCAAAAAGAAATGTGCTTCACACGCACCTCGCGCTATCGCGACGTTTATCATTATTTGACTGGGGATTTCTTCTTCGTTTCGTTTCCCTTTTTCTTAGCCTTTAGACTATTTAGTTTTTATTTGTATGAAAAACTTTAGCGACCGCTCAAAATCATAGGCTTTTCACTTTCGTTATGGCTAACAGAGCGAACTGTTTAGAAGAGATCAAAACAAAAACCGATCTTATTCTAATATGACTTCAAAAGTCTTCTCGTCTCCACTATGTAGAATTCGATAGATTATCGAAAGGTGATCGAAATTTGAAGAAGAGCAAGAGAAACGATGGCGGATTAGTGCATTGAATGAAGGAAAAGCTCTCGGCGTTCATCAATCGCTGAGCGATGAGCCATCATTCATCTTCAACTTTTAACTTCGTCTGAGGTGACTGAATGCATATGTGTTCTTCACAGTGACTCGCGGTGGCTTACCGCTATATAGAGTCAATGCTGCGTATCCTCCCAGACAAAGCCTAAGAACAGTCTGGTGCCAATTTAGCGGACTCCGGTGGAATGTATGGCATAGTGAGCCATGAGCGCGAGATCGAAACCATTGACTTCGTGTGCAACGCAGAGCCTTTTACCACTGCGGCACATGTGCTCGTGCACTGAATAATTTAGAGAAAAACATCTCTGCGGACGTGTTGTAGGACACCTCGTAAAACACTCTGTATACGCGGGGCAGAAGAAGACGGAGCAATTAGAGAAATTCTTGTAAGAGCAATCGGTGAACCTTGACGGCAACGTGCACATTCAAAGCAATTGAATAATGTCAACACCGCTAGAGAATAGAGCCGTTGAATTCCCAACGTAAAGCGAACTCAACGCGACAGCAGCAGGGAAGACTAGGTAATCCACAGAGTCGAAACGAGTACGGTTGGGCGATTTCACGTTCGTCACGTCATCACATGTGGGCAGCCGTAAAGTGGCATAGCTCCGTTCGATTATCAGAATCTAAGGTGAGCACACTCTCATTCACTTCGCATCTCCCCCACCCTCCCATTGTCACCCAATGGAAGCGCCCCACTCGATTTAGTTGATCCCTTTGTAACAAAGGACAACCGTGGATAATGGCAAAACGGTGATTATTTGAAGAACAGCATTGTTTACTATGCAGATACTAACCTTTCCATCGGGCTTTTCTTTCTACGTCAGCGTAAAGAAAGTGCTTAAATAAGTGAATTGCATTTCATGTCGTACTTTCCAGAGTTTGACAGGAAAGCGAAACGTGCAGAAGCGACGATAGGGCAGTTTTACGGGCTGGCTACAACCTGCGCGGGTTTATCAAGACGATTCTCGCGGTACGCAGTGGAGGCATTAAAGATGCCGAGGTATGGTTCATCCCAACAAAATTATATTGAGTAGGCGAAAATTTTCCGGACTTGTTTGTTTTTATGAAAGCTTGACTCTTTTTTTTAACAAACAAAAAAGGAGTAATACCCTTCAACTCTAGTCACTCCCTCCCACTTTCCGCAAATTAAATGATTCCGAATAACAGTTTATTATGTATGCTGAGTATAAAGAGTGCTTTCCGACAGACATAGCGTGACACTTGCAGAAAGTACCAAATGTTTATGAAAATGCTGAAAGTGTCGCTGCGAATTGGACGGTCGAGAAAGAAGATACTCACGTGTCAATGTCGTGGCTGATCTTGTCTACAGAATGCTAGAATTCTTCTTCTTAATCAAAATTTTTTGAATACTACTCAAGAGAAGGGCTGCAAAGTACTGTCGAAGCCTGTAAAGCTTCTTGTAAACCAATTAGAAATGTTAGGATAGAATATGAAGAGTAGTTCAAATCAAATTCCGTTTGCCAAACTACTGTTGCTGCCATCTCGGAACAGCTTATCAAGATTAAACTACTGATTTGTCCTAATTATTGCGAAATTAATTGATAGTCGGTCTTGGGAAATTAACTTAGACAGTAGACGATTAGACTTTATCGATTACCTCTGAAAGAGAGAGTATAGAGGTGATCTAATGAATGAATTTGACAAATTGTGTTTGCAATTCATAAGTTTGTTTTTTATTGACAATGTATGGGCAATAATTAGGAATGTACACAAAAATGAAAAATGTACAGAGCATTTTGATAAAGCTTGTGGTTGCGTCTCATACGTCTAATACGGGAATCTATGGTGTCAAAGGCAAAGATTCGTTCTTGAATGCTGCCATCCTCCCTCCTCCAACAACCATTAGCTCCTTTCATATTTTTATTGAACGAATATGGCTTTCGAGCGTGGCCGAGTGATTGTGATGTTGGTCACGGGTCAAGTGTAGCCAAGCTCCACCCGCGTCCTCTCCGGAAGTCAACAACAACGTTCTATGGACTGCCACAGCAATGTTATTCTTGAGATTGCAACGAGACTCGCTTGACTAGTATTTTACGCCGTTCATGAAGAAGACGAACAAATGATTTGAATGCTAGAAGTACTGGGACCCGAACAGTGAAAAAGAAATATCGTATGACGGATTAAATAAAGTGCTAAAGCTAAAGAATATGCTTTCTACCCACTCCTTCTCAGTCTTTATGCGGGCGCTATGAAATCATGTACGATGAAATGTGCTTGGGCAACTGGTGCACTAACCATTCAAAAATTTCCCACATAACCTGATATTTAAAGTTACATCTTTCTCCATAGTGTAGGCAAAGTGAGCTGTACAAATAATTTTCCAGCCAATGCTTCAACGCTTCACTGTTGCTTTGCAAAGTATTGATGACCTCCTTTAAATTATATAGCAGCGATAGAGGTTAAGAGTTTGTTCTCAAGAGCTTTGGAGATCAGCTCAATCACTCCCGAAGCGGTGCGTTTTTCTGAGATTTTCACGGAGTGAGGGAGTCCTTTTTTTCAAAAAGAGGGACATTTCAATGAAAAATCGATGGCTAACGGGGAAAGCGCCTATAGCAAGAAGTGATCCACATGAACACAAGTTACGACCATGGTTTTGACCAGCAATATTTAGATTCAATTCGAACGCGTTGAACGTCCCTCGCATTCTTTCAGTCACGAACCTCTCGGAACATAATTTGAAGTGGAGAGGACATGTCACGTTTTTTTATGTTGTTTTTGGCTATGCACATGGATCATGCCAACAACGTCAGTTTAAGATCAGTTCTACACAAAAGATCACTCCTTATCCGGAATGCTATGAAGAGGAACAATGAAATGATGAATTGCTTCCTAAACGGATCATATCCTGCTCCAATCACCGCCGACTGATCCACTGACATGGTAAGCAAAATGACCCTGTCTACTCAAAATTGGCTAAAATTAATATTCATTTGTTCGACAAAAAGATCTCTCAAATCAGCAGGCAAAAAACTGTTGGTTTTTTAAAGCATGGTTCACATTAGAATAACTGTCCCCCAAAAAAGGTGACAATATCTGGCCATCGAATCAATCTGTGTGGAATGAAAAAATTATGACAACAACTTTTGAGCCGGCTGTTATGCGATTTGATATGGGCACCTATAAAGTACTAGAGAGACAACTGTTTTGTCTTTCAGGACTCCCAGTAGTGCAGTTTTCCTCGGTTCAGCCGATCCCTTGGAAATAAGACCCTATATAAGTGAATCGTCACCGTCACCATTGTGCATTTACGTCCCATATGTGTATCATGTACATTCATATACAGTCTTTGAAATGTTATTGGCCCTCCTTTTGAGGTTCTATTGTCTTGAATTCTTTCGTGGCCACATTTCGGCTACACACGCGCGGCGATATAACCCGCTTCATCAGAGCCACACTCTCCTAATCTGAGCAAGTTGTCAGAGTCTACCTAACAAGTAATGGACTGCTAGTTGAGAGAGTCTGTCACACGAGACTTTCCTGGTTGCCTTTCAGTCGAACTCTTTGAATTTAGATTTTATCGTTTATCACGGTAAAAACAATACAGTACTAGCAATGCACGAATATATAGATAGAGCACGATGAGATAGTATACACTTTAATAGTAGAATTTTCGACCAAACGGAAACAGAGTCAAAGACTTCACTGGAGACAGAGGTTTTACATCAAGGTACAGAATACATTTGTCATTGATTTACGTGAAATGAACCAACTGCGTCCCAGCAGAACGGCAATTCATGTAAATGTGAAGTTATCAATTAAGTTGATGCTCTATATACTGATAGAAAAGTCCTAACTACAAAATCTTTTCTCACATTTCATCCACCAAAAACTAGTTTCGTTCTTTATCGCAAAGTGTCATGTACCATGAAAGGGATCTTGCACGACCTTTAAATCGATGTCGACATGGGTAGGGTCCACGCCGAATTAGTCGGTGAATTATGAAACACTAGTCGGTGAGTCGGTCTACTGCATGGTACTGTATCCGAAAGGAGAGAAGCTGATATGCCACAGAAAAGTTTCATACGGATGCGGCCAATACTTTTTCGCAATTCAAACGTGTATCCATGTTCATAATCTTCTCAATATATATATATATATATATATATATATATATATATATATAAAGGATAAGGATAAAGCTCTCGGCGTTGATCAATCCCTGAGGGATGCGCCATGCATTCGACTTCAATTTTTAACTTCGTTTGAGGTGATTGAATGCACATCCGGCCTTTACTATGATTCGCGGTGGCCTCCCGCTAAACCGAATCAGTGCTGCTTATCCTCCCAGACAAGTCTGACACCTGTCTGGTACCAATTTACCTACCCCGGAGGGATGGATGGCTTGGTGAGCCATGAGCGCGAGATCGAACCAGTGACCTCGAGTGCGACGCAGGGCACTTCTAGCCACTGCGTCACATATATATATATATATATATATATATATATATATACATATATGTGAAATGTTCAGTGATGGACGACCGTTATAGAGACTTTTCTAGAAACCTTGTCAACTCAATAATCTGACAGCATGATAACAAATTGTGGGCCGGTTGTTGCGAGATCTGATATAGGCACCTATAAATAGGTAGACAGGCGCTTCTTTCGCTTTTACAAACTTCGCATTATCACAGTTTCCCACGACTCACTCAATGCGTAGAGGATTTACACCTCTAGTGAAGAATCGACGCCAAATAATAGATAATCACATAAACTTCGCTCAAAACAATAATAATTTAGGGGTCGAGAGTAGTATGATTTATTCTAGCAGCCGCAAGCACACGGACTGTTGTCGCTGCAATGTAGGGGAATTTTGTCACGAAACTTGCGGTTACTATTCGGTGACGATTCACTTATATAGGGTCTTATTTCCAAGGGATCGGCTGAACCGAGGAAAACTGCACTACTGGGAGTCCTGAAAGACAAAACAGTTGTCTCTCTAGTACTTTATAGGTGCCCATATCAAATCGCATAACAGCCGGCTCAAAAGTTGTTGTCATAATTTTTTCATTCCACACAGATTGATTCGATGGCCAGATATTGTCACCTTTTTTGGGGGACAGTTATTCTAATGTGAACCATGCTTTAAAAAAACCAACAGTTTTTGCCTGCTGATTTGAGAGATCTTTTTGTCGAACAAATGAATATTAATTTTAGCCAATTTTGAGTAGACAGGGTCATTTTGCTTACCATGTCAGTGGATCAGTCGGCGGTGATTGGAGCAGGATATGATCCGTTTAGGAGCAATTCATCATTTCATTGTTCCTCTTCATAGCATTCCGGATAAGGAGTGATCTTTTGTGTAGAACTGATCTTAAACTGACGTTGTTGGCATGATCCATGTGCATAGCCAAAACAACATAAAAAAACGTGACATGTCCTCTCCACTTCAAATTATGTTCCGAGAGGTTCGTGACTGAAAGAATGCGAGGGACGTTCAACGCGTTCGAATTGAATCTAAATATTGCTGGTCAAAACCATGGTCGTAACTTGTGTTCATGTGGATCACTTCTTGCTATAGGCGCTTTCCCGTTAGCCATCGATTTTTCATTGAAATGTCCTCTTTTTGAAAAAAAGGACTCCCTCACTCCGTGAAAATCTCAGAAAAACGCACCGCTTCGGGAGTGATTGAGCTGATCTCCAAGCTCTTGAGAACAAACTCTTAACCTCTATCGCTGCTATATAATTTAAAGGAGGTCATCAATACTTTGCAAAGCAACAGTGAAGCGTTGAAGCATTGGCTGGAAAATTATTTGTACAGCTCACTTTGCCTACACTAATGGAGAAAGATGTAACTTTAAATATCAGGTTATGTGGGAAATTTTTGAATGGTTAGTGCACCAGTTGCCCAAGCACATTTCATCGTACATGATTTCATAGCGCCCGCATAAAGACTGAGAAGGAGTGGGTAGAAAGCATATTCTTTAGCTTTAGCACTTTATTTAATCCGTCATTACGATATTTCTTTTTCACTGTTCGGGTCCCAGTACTTCTAGCATTCAAATCATTTGTTCGTCTTCTTCATGAACGGCGTAAAATACTAGTCAAGCGAGTCTCGTTGCAATCTCAAGAATAACATTGCTGTGGCAGTCCATAGAACGTTGTTGTTGACTTCCGGAGAGGACGCGGGTGGAGCTTGGCTACACTTGACCCGTGACCAACATCACAATCACTCGGCCACGCTCGAAAGCCATATTCGTTCAATAAAAATATGAAAGGAGCTAATGGTTGTTGGAGGAGGAGGATGGCAGCATTCAAGAACGAATCTTTGCCTTTGACACCATAGATTCCCGTATTAGACGTATGAGACGCAACCACAAGCTTTATCAAAATGCTCTGTACATTTTTCATTTTGTGTACATTCCTAATTATTGCCCATACATTGTCAATAAAAAACAAACTTATGAATTGCAAACACAATTTGTCAAATTCATTCATTAGATCACCTCTATACTCTCTCTTTCAGAGGTAATCGATAAAGTCTAATCGTCTACTGTCTAAGTTAATTTCCCAAGACCGACTATCAATTAATTTCGCAATAATTAGGACAAATCAGTAGTTTAATCTTGATAAGCTGTTCCGAGATGGCAGCAACAGTAGTTTGGCAAACGGAATTTGATTTGAACTACTCTTCATATTCTATCCTAACATTTCTAATTGGTTTACAAGAAGCTTTACAGGCTTCGACAGTACTTTGCAGCCCTTCTCTTGAGTAGTATTCAAAAAATTTTGATTAAGAAGAAGAATTCTAGCATTCTGTAGACAAGATCAGCCACGACATTGACACGTGAGTATCTTCTTTCTCGACCGTCCAATTCGCAGCGACACTTTCAGCATTTTCATAAACATTTGGTACTTTCTGCAAGTGTCACGCTATGTCTGTCGGAAAGCACTCTTTATACTCAGCATACATAATAAACTGTTATTCGGATCATTTAATTTGCGGAAAGTGGGAGGGAGTGACTAGAGTTGAAGGGTATTACTCCTTTTTTGTTTGTTAAAAAAAAGAGTCAAGCTTTCATAAAAACAAACAAGTCCGGAAAATTTTCGCCTACTCAATATAATTTTGTTGGGATGAACCATACCTCGGCATCTTTAATGCCTCCACTGCGTACCGCGAGAATCGTCTTGATAAACCCGCGCAGGTTGTAGCCAGCCCGTAAAACTGCCCTATCGTCGCTTCTGCACGTTTCGCTTTCCTGTCAAACTCTGGAAAGTACGACATGAAATGCAATTCACTTATTTAAGCACTTTCTTTACGCTGACGTAGAAAGAAAAGCCCGATGGAAAGGTTAGTATCTGCATAGTAAACAATGCTGTTCTTCAAATAATCACCGTTTTGCCATTATCCACGGTTGTCCTTTGTTACAAAGGGATCAACTAAATCGAGTGGGGCGCTTCCATTGGGTGACAATGGGAGGGTGGGGGAGATGCGAAGTGAATGAGAGTGTGCTCACCTTAGATCTGATAATCGAACGGAGCTATGCCACTTTACGGGCTGCCCACATGTGATGACGTGACGAACGTGAAATCGCCCAACCGTACTCGTTTCGACTCTGTGGATTACCTAGTCTTCCTGCTGCTGTCGCGTTGAGTCGCTTTACGTTGGGAATTCAACGGCTCTATTCTCTAGCGGTGTTGACATTATTCAATTGCTTTGAATGTGCACGTTGCCGTCAAGGTTCACCGATTGCTCTTACAAGAATTTCTCTAATTGCTCCGTCTTCTTCTGCCCCGCGTATACAGAGTGTTTTACGAGGTGTCCTACAACACGTCCGCAGAGATGTTTTTCTCTAAATTATTCAGTGCACGAGCACATGTGCCGCAGTGGTAAAAGGCTCTGCGTTGCACACGAAGTCAATGGTTTCGATCTCGCGCTCATGGCTCACTATGCCATACATTCCACCGGAGTCGCTAAATTGGCACCAGACTGTTCTTAGGCTTGTCTGGGAGGATACGCAGCATTGACTCTATATAGCGGTAAGCCACCGCGAGTCACTGTGAAGAACACATATGCATTCAGTCACCTCAGACGAAGTTAAAAGTTGAAGATGAATGATGGCTCATCGCTCAGCGATTGATGAACGCCGAGAGCTTTTCCTTCATTCAATGCACTAATCCGCCATCGTTTCTCTTGCTCTTCTTCAAATTTCGATCACCTTTCGATAATCTATCGAATTCTACATAGTGGAGACGAGAAGACTTTGAAGTCATATTAGAATAAGATCGGTTTTGTTTTGATCTCTTCTAAACAGTTCGCTCTGTTAGCCATAACGAAGTGAAAAGCCTATGATTTTGAGCGGTCGCTAAAGTTTTTCATACAAATAAAAACTAAATAGTCTAAAGGCTAAGAAAAAGGGAAACGAAACGAAGAAGAAATCCCCAGTCAAATAATGATAAACGTCGCGATAGCGCGAGGTGCGTGTGAAGCACATTTCTTTTTGAATGATAACTGGAAAAAAGCCTGCTATAAAAGTCAAAAGCATTTTCGAAACTACCGAAATCTGCGATATAGCAGAGATCTAGAATCCAAGAAAAAAGCTTTGTTTTCTGAATACCACGCTGAATAATTTCTTTAACACCCGTCGGTAATATAAAGTTTCTACATAAATTCATTACACACAAAAGTTATTTCTCAAATCGAAGAGCAGCATTATCTCGATAATCTCTTGCCATGATCTGTAAGCATCCGGATCTAATTGAAACATCCCTTGAGCTCTTAATCAGAAAGCTCTCAACATGCTCTTCATGTTGCGGATCGACACTCGCGCACAAATGTTCCATTGAGCGGAAACACCATAACCCGATGGCGCAACATCTGGACTATAGATGGACTAATGTAGCAAGACCACGATTACGCTCCAATTCATCAAACTTTTAATTAATCTTCTAGGCGATGTGAGCTTTAACATTGTCTTACTAGAACTACGCGCGCTCTCGACGAAGCAATGCGTTGTACTTATACTTCAACGCATCGCGCACTCGGCCCTGCTGCTCGGTAACACATAAAAATAATACATATCGACGTAAAGACAATCAGCGATACTGTGTGAGACAAACATAAAAAATGTGTGGATTGTCTTCAAAGCGCTTACGGGTAAGCTGGTATTTTTATAGTAAACGTGCTGCATCAGATATTGCCAAAGGAGCGTTCTTTACATATGCACTTCATAGAAGAAGTTTCTTGCAACAAATTTGTTTGCTTCTTGAATGAAGCAGCAGCTCCTCTACATTCCTTTACAATTTCTCTTTTGAAGATCCAGAGCTTCCGATGTTTTTGAAATTACCATACTCTCAGAATTGTCGTGTTTACATTCTTGCACTGGTGATGGATAAATTGTGTAATAAATTCATTTTGCGATCTTTGAGATCCACTTTCTAGTATCCACTTTTAGAGCAATGGTGTGTCATATCTTTGGATCCTTCCCAAATGCTCATATAGGTTGAATCGTATTCATGTCATTGTGATGTGTTATGAAAGCGAGGAAATTACTAAATGAAGCACTGAAGTCTCATGGCATCAATCGCTCTCTGAAAGACGCGTCATACATTCGATTTCATCTCCATCAGTTAGGTATGATGTGAATTCGAAACTGCATTCCTACAGCAGTCGTTCTCCCAAACAAACTACTATTTTCTTGATTCAATACTTATGTCTATCAGTATATCGAGTATTCTCATAGGTTTTTACACTAGAGCAAGCTCACATCAAATGCATCATAATGAATCGCTATCATCGCATTACATGACGTTGTTGTGCATATTATCCTGGTAATATTGCAGTTAGTGCATTTTATAGACTGTGCCTAGGTGATATGAATTTATAACCATTAAACGGCATTCGTTCCACTTCACGAAGACTTGGCACGAATATTCAGCACGTGTCACCCCCTTAGCACCCAATAGCATCGGTCGCTAAATCCTGACTCCGATAAAATCATTACAAAGTCAATTTAATCTCACAAGGCCGCAGAAATGGTAAGAGAAGAAAAGTCATTACGAAATTACTAGAGAATAGAAATGATTGTTTCTTTTGTCAATCATTCACTCACTAGGTCAGCGAAATGGAGATGTTACTCGAAATTTTTTATGTTTTGGCAGTTCTTTCGCTTATGAGTTTCAAATATACCTGAGAGAACTGAGTGGTAAGCAAAAATCCTATTTTGAAGGAGAGCTGAACCCACATCGCACCCATACTGGCGGCGCGTGATACCAGAACACCACAGGAGCACTTTTTCGCCATCACTCATTCTTAATTTCTTTGTGGCTACAAACCAGAAACATTTGACAGATTTGGACGTCAAACACATATCGCTTTGTAAACCGAGTTTGGTCGACAACCACTCTATGTGTAACAAACAATAGCACATGCACATCAGAGCTTTTAGCACTTTATATCACCTTCACAGTGTTTTTTTCACCTTGCGGACACTAGTACTTTTAGCAATTAATGAATGTTCGCCTTCTTAAGCATCATAGAATAGTGGTCGAGCGTATCGCCTTGCGATTCCGAGTATAGCCGGCTGTGACATTCCATAGTAGTCCGCTGTTGAGTGCCGGATAGTGCTGGAGAGTGGCGTTTGGCCCGACTCGCGCCGCGACAACCATCACAGCCAATCGACCATGGCGCCCTCGCACATGCGAACTGTTTAAAAAAGATCAAGACGAGATGTGTTTTATCGTGGAGAAGATTCCAAAGTCTCTCCTTTCCCACTATGTGAAATCATTCGATGGATTATCGAAAGGAGATCGAAATTCGAGGAAGAGCAATAGAACGACGAGTCAGTGCTTTGGATTATTTACGGAAAACATACGTGCGGATGTGTTGACTTTCCGACTACTACGGTCTAAATGACGACATCTCGATAAGTACTTTGCGTTTTGTGAAAGCACAACTACACGGAATAATTGAAGAAATTCTCGTGAAAACAATCGGCAAACGGGTGACGGCATCACACACTTCAAAGGGAACAAGTGAATGAAGTCCAGAGCTATAGAGACATGAGGCGACAAATGCCAGACATAGAACGAATCAACGCGACAGCAGCAGGACAAGGCGAGGTGAACCGAAGGGTCGAAACGAGTACGGTAGGGAAATATCACGTCTGCCACGTCATCACACGTTAGTGGTCCGCTTCGCCGCATAGCTGCAATCGATTGTTTGATCTGAGCCGAGCACACTCCTCCCCAGTCCTCCCCATGGACGCGCCCCACCCGGTGTTAGTGGTCCTTTAATACCAAGAGACGATCCTTGGACTACGCGCAAAACGGTGAGTTTTGAAGCGAAGTTGTTTTCTACAATGCAGCGTAGGCTTTTCTACCAAGATTTGCTTTCAATGTTAGTCACGAAAGTGTATGAATAAGTGTATCGCATTTCATATTGCATTTGAAGTAACAACTAGTAACTACATGCTTCTTTTATCGTCGAAAAAATCCATTTTATTTGCATACATGTTCAAACAATTATGAAACCACCCGCAGAATGTAGTGACAATTGAGTAATTCAAACAGAAGTCTGGACAGTCTCTCTACGGGATCTGTGTGGACCTTAGTACACGAAGATGTGTTGGTTCAGCTGTTTTGCTCAATGTAGTGCTGGGGTAGGATTAGGCGGGTTCTTTCTGAAGTCGTCAGTACATCAGGGAAGTAGCTGGTCTTTGTAATTTAAAGAGAGATTGCCTCCTTGCGATTACCACCTACCAAGACGGTGGTCACTCTGGACACAGTTTACTCTTAGCTAAGTTTTCCGAATGGGAACGTCGGCCTCTTCTCAGCTTGGGTGGGCCTACTAGGGGCTGAACCCCCTAATGTACTTCTCAATCTGACACACAGAAACGCCACCCAAGCATGATGAGGCTGACAATCATTCGGGAGGAAACGAAAGCTTAGGTGTCAACAAGAAGAGTTTTTGGAACTATAGAAAGAATGCATACTATCACCATGCAAAACAGCTCATATCCCTTCAAACAAGCAATAGCCCTGAAATGGGTAGCATACGACGAAACACGAATCAAACCAGAAAATCTCAGCCATTCATAAACGATCTCATTCCATCAGCTTTGTGGTAGAAATTGAGGACTTTTGCAATATCGCCAGCATACTCTGTGAGCTAAATCTCAGCATTGTTCGAAAATGTTAGTTGTTATCAAAATGTTGTACTCGCACCATTCGCTCCCAGTGCTATAAGCAAGTTAGAAGCGTTTGATTTCCTCATCGGCTTAGCAAAAGCAAATCAGTGCTCAATAGCTGCTGACCTGAAGAGGCAGTTAATTTTTTTCCGGCTTCAGTCACGATGGCTACACTTATCAGGTAATCTATTTCAATATAACTCTGCAGTGTCAATCATACGACACCTGTTACTCAAATCGTTGAAGCACCAGAATCTTCAAGGTGATAGAGGGAAATGTATGGTCAGGATTCAATGTCTGTCCCATATTTTAATAACTGCATAATTGTTCTTTATGAGATCTAAACGCTTTCACAGTTTGCGAAGAAGGTTTTATTGCTTTGGAAAAGAAGAAATTTGATTTTTGGGCAAGATTTCTGTTCTGCAAAAGTATGTCGTCCAAAATACGTCGCCATAGAATACAGCGAAACGAAGCTGTTAAATCAAGACAACGAAAGAAGCAGAGATGCATCTGATCAAGGGATGCATGCCAACAGAACTCCTCTTCAATCTATTCCCAGAATCACCTGAATAATCGCTAGGTCTGAAAACACCACATACGGTACGTCGCACAATCGGTGTTCACAGCTACACTTTGGGTATGACAGATCCATGGCGTTAGTCTTGCTCCATCGCGTGATCTGCGGAGCTCTTATGTAGAGTGGTAAATCGTGCCGGCCATCGAGAAGACTTCGTTCTTTGAACTAAGCGGATTTCTCTCCATTCGCGAAAAAAAGAACATTGCGCAAAGGTGGCGATCGTCCGATCCCGTGTAAAACCTAGGAAAAACAACGACATCGATCAGGCAAAGCCCTTGACTAACTAAGATGCCGTCATTTTCGTTATGGTTCTCTCCATTTAAAGACTCCTAGTTTATCGTTGAGAGTGACGCTTTTGAATTCTAAGTTACCATGGATGATTTGGGTAGTCATAATAAACTCAGAGAGCGTCTCACCCTGATCAGTTCACTCTGGTACGTAAGTGTCAATGTGACTTCCTTCAGACGTTCTCCTAAGTCCACTTTCCTCGTTATAATCTCCAACAATGACTCTGAAGAAGGTATGGTCTACTCTGAAGAGTTTTTCGAGGTTCATATAAAGCGCTTCGACTTCGTCTTCATCATAGCTTGATGTTGGTGCGTAAGCAACGATGATGCTCAACGCCGGAATTGAACCACGTCGTTTCAACCGTAATCATCCGACACGGGTTTTCAGTTGTTCAAACAAATCGATGTTCAGGTTCAAATACGATTTGTCGAGGACGCCAACGCCGCCGACACCTCTGCTATCGTATGCTCCAAGGAACAATTCTTCTGCGGGCGGTGTCATAAACAGGGTAAAAGAACTGGAGGTTTCTCGTCTCAGCTAAAGCAATGACGCCGTACTTCATTCTTCTTACTTGAATCAATAGATCTTCTATAGCGAATTCCTGAGCAAGTGTTCCTGAATTGTAGGTACAGTAATTCTAGTCCGCTTCGATTTTGACAGCCTAGTTTGTCCTTGAAATTTTAGCAGCTTCTCCGTACCTGTACTACCTGGCGCTGCCGTACCAGGGGCTCTTTCGGGGTCAGGGGAATGAGACCCATAATTGTTACTGTTTTTAGCATTTTCATACCCAAAGTATAGCTTGCTAGGCTCTGATCGTGGTGGCCAGGTTCTCACGAGTGGCTTGGCAGTCTCTTTCGGAAGTGTTCATTTGTTGCAAAAGATGTTTCCCACGGATCCCTCAAATATGGAGATGCGTGGGAAACATCTTTTGGTACCAAACATAAATTCATAATTAACAATATAAGTCTGACTTTTTTTTTCGGATTTCTTTCAACCGTTGTAAAATGTAATTCAAGAACATCTTTTCTGCAGTGTACGATTTTTCAAAAGAAAAAGGGAGGATGGAAACATTAGCATTCTTTACGACGGCTGGCTTGACTATCCATTCGGCACTAGGAACTTTATGCCGTAACCGCCACGTACGGGTGAGGATGGAGCCATGGGTCATTCGTACCCAAAGTTTCAATCAAGATGCTCGTAAAAGTGATAAGAGAAGAAAAGTCATTATGAATTTATTCGAGAAGGAAACGACTATTTCTCTAGTCTATCTTTTATTCATTGGACTACTGCAATGAATAACAAAAAACAACTGTAGCTCAACTAAAGACCCAATGTAAGAAGTGACGTATTCGAATAGCGGTAATATTCAAATATTTTATGTTTCTCACTGCTTTTTCGCATTCATTAAACAAAACCTCCACCTCGGACGGGACTTGAACCAGCACCTAGCCCATAACGGGGGGCGCAATGCCAATACACCACAGATTCACCAATTCGACACCTTTCATTTTTTGATATCTTTATGAATTGCTATTAGCTACACTTCACTGGTTTGATTGGGTAATCACGTATCGCCTCTTAGAATTTGGCACTTTATTATCCACCTTCTCATTCGTTTTTCTCTGTTCTGGTCCCAAAAGTTCGAGCAATAGATAGATTTTCATCTTCTTCAACGTCACAAAATAATGGTAGAGCGCGTCTTTTTGCAGTATCGAAGTTATCATAGCTGTGACGTTCCTATAGGCGTTCGTTGTGCACAACCGAAAAGTGCTGGGGTGGGGTTTGGTCCCACGCGCGCTGCCACGACTATCACATCCACTCGGTCGCTGCGCACCCGCGCATTTGAACTATCACAGCCAGTTGCATAGTAGAGATCGAAGCAAGATCGATTTTATCCTAAGGACGATTCCAGAGTCTTTCCGTCTCCATAAAAAAATCATACGACAAATAATGGAAAGGAGATCGAAATCCGAGGAAGAGCACAAACGATGACAAGCCGGTGCTTTGGATAAATCTCGGAAAACTCCTTTGCGGACTTTCCGACTTTACGGCCACTGCGCTCTAAATTACGACATTTCGTGAATTACTTTGTATATGTGGAGACACAATAACACGGAGCAATTAGAGAAATTTTCGTAAAGACAATCTGTAAATTGATGACGTCAACGTGCATATCCTAGGCAACTGAATGAAGTCAAGGCGATAGAAACGAGAGCCAACATGTACCAAACATGGGGTGATTCAACGCGTCAGCGGCAGGACAATGCGAGAGAATCCACAGGGTCGGAACGAGTACGGCAGGGAGATTTTGGTGTCACGCGATACACGTGGATGGCCCGCCTCGCGGCAATGCTTTGACTGATTCTTTAGTTTGAGCCGTGTACACTCCTCCCGCCCCTTCCCCATTAACCTGTTCCACCCAGTGCGGATGGCCCCGTAGTAACAGGAATAACCAACGGTCGACACACAAAACGGTGAGTGTGGAGATGTTATTTTACTACACAAACGTGAGCATCTCTATTAACCTTTCTCTCTATGCTAATTACATGAAAGTGCTTGATTATGTCCATCGCATTTCATATTTCTGATATTGAGCTCTTCAGAATTTGTCGGCGTGGCGAAACATGCAGAAGCGATGTCAGGTCAGTCCTTTACGGGGCTGAACACAACCTCGTGTAGCCTCACCAACACGCCTCTCGCAGAGCGCTGTGGAAGCGTTAATGGGTGAATACAACTCTGGCAAAAATCAGAAAGCGCGTTTATACCAAGAAGGCAAAACAGGATTCGGAATTGAAAATTATCCAAACCTGGGAAATGTAATCTTTTTTGACAATTACACAACACTCTGAGAAGTTGTTTATCAAAATCAAGTACACCATTGGAGTTGCTAGGATTTTCCCTATTCAATGATTATCAAGTACTTATGAAAAAAGCTTTATCCGGCTAGAAATGCTTGAATGTGAGACAGAATTTTTTTTAGACTATTACAGCAAAAAGAACAGGCCATTTGAGGAATAAAATACAATGTTCGTAGTCACTTGATCTTAGCTATCGAATGACTTCTAAAACGTCATTATATGCTTTTCTACCAAAGTTCTTAAACAGGGTGGGGAGAACGGGAACGAAACGCCGCTATACCTCCATCTCTTTTCACATATCATATCTATGAATAAAGTATTCGATCGAAATTATGCATTGATCAGAGAAATGGGATTCTGAGCTGCACTAATAATGAAAAAAAAGCAAGAATTATCTATGAAGTGGGATTGCATGCAACAAGCAGCACTATTTTTGGCGAACTACTCATTGCTCTCCAGTTTTTAGCCAGTATGATTAATTTTATGCACTTCATACCATAAAGTATACGGAACGATGAAAGAAATAGAAAATAATTTTGATTAAATTGTAGGTATGTGTATGAATAAAGTATCGTAGAGATGTTCAAAAATGCTTCCAAACTTAGCTTTCTCATGAATACTTGGTTTTTCCCTTTGAAAGTGTGCATTATTAATGTAGCAATTGCGTTGTCTCTAATATAAACAGCCCTACTGTGGTCTGCTCTATCATATCTAACTATTTATTGACACAGAAATCATATATGTTAACGAAAAAACTGCAAATTTCCTTAGAAAACTGCCATATTAGCCTTGGTGCAGGCGCCGGCAGGGTCTCTTCGTCGCTGTCCGAGCCTCCCGCCACCCAACATGGCACCGTCCTCAAAAGGCTTCAAAACAACCCTCGCTCAAAGGCAGTAACAATCTGATAATCACATGACATATTATGAGCCTTCTATGAGATCTGGTAGGGGTGTACACCTTGTAAGGGATTGGCTGACTGAAAGGCACCGTCCTTCTAAGGGGCCTAGCAGAACGAAACAGACGCCTTTCTTTTACTTTTTAAGTACCACACCAACATAGAACGTTCAAAAAGTGTTCTGTGAATATCAGAGAGGCTTACGCTTGCATAATAACTGAATGCTTCTTTAGAAACCGTTGACTTACCTTTTTGTGTGCCGCCCACTGACGGTCTCCTGTTACCAAGAGACCATCAACACCGGTGTGGTGCGCCCATAGGGGAGGGATGGAGGAGTGTGCTCGACTCAGATCGCCTGAGGTTAGTGCGCTTCAAAATACACAAAGTGTTTTCCAAGATGCCGTGATTTAGAGCAAAGAGGTCGCAGAGTCAACACATCCGCAAGGATGTTTTTTGTATATTATTCAATGCACTGACTCGCTGCCGTCACTCTTGCTCTTCCTCGGATTTCGATCTCCTTTCGATGATCTATCGAATGATTTCGCACAGCAAAGACAAATAGACCTCGGAATCATTTTTGGGATAAAATCGAGCGTGTTTTGGTATCTTCCGAACAATTCGCTTTGTTAATTCAGATGTGCAAAGCGCCGTGGCCGAGTGCATGCGATGTTCGTCGCATCGCTTGGAGGCGAAACCCCACCCCAAGACACTCTGCGAAGATCAACAATGAACGCCTTACCGGACACCACGGCCAGGCTGTCCTCGAGATTGCATGAAGACGCGCTCGACTAGTATTCTACGAGGTTCAAAAAGGCGAAAGTGGGAATGAATGTTAGAGTTATTGGGGTCCACAGTGAAAAAAAAAAACACTATGAAGACGTATATTGAAGTGCTAAAAGTTGTTATGCGCATGGATCACTCTTCCACGAATGATAGTGATGCCAGCCATCTCGAAGAAGTTGCTGGTTCGATCCCCTTGACGGCACTTCATTAGCACCACTTAATGGTGTCGATCAATCTCTAGGTCCTTCTTCAACGTGATTATAACATCACGACTTTTACAACACGTTGAAAGAAATCCGAAAGAAAACGTTGGACAGGCGTTTTTATTCTATGGATCCACTTTTCGTACTAATAGCGGCAAAATGTTAGACAACTAAGCTATTTTTTTTCACAGTAATGGTTACCTTGTAGAAGAATCTCCAGTACTAGTCAACACCAAGAAATCCAGCATATAGTGCTGTGCTAGGGAACCGAGCCAACGACTTTATCGCTGGTGGCCGGCACCATTAACCACTGTGCGATACCAGCTGCTCACAGTGCACAAATGAGGTTGGACTAGCGCCGCGGGCCTATTGTACCTAAAGTGTTATGTGAACACCAATTTGTACCTACCTCACGTGTACCTCACGTGGCGTTTTCGACCTCGACTAAGCGGGGTTAGCGGATTCAGATTGATTTTGGGAGTCAATAGAAGAAGAGTTATGTAGAGATGAGTTCTTTGATAGTATACATTCTACTTAGTTTCCTGAGACTTCGTTTATATTTAGTAGCTTCGCTCCATTCCACTCTGCGCGTATACCATGGTTATTCTCTTCCCAAACGGAAGAAAATCTTCTCTATACTGTGTAAAAGCTTTCAATTCTTTTCGAGGAGTAGTTCTGCAGTTATAAGAAAGTGAGCTAGACAATGAACCCTTGCCTTGAATCCTGAGTAAATCAAACTCTTTTCTAACTTGTTAATATCACTGCGAGCAGACTCTTGGGATACAGCATTCCAATGAGAAATAACATTTGCGAAGAATGCTGAGGTATTTGAAACATACAGAGATACAGAACATACAGCAAAGGACAGATTTAGCTCACAAATTAATTTGGTGACGTTGCATGGCCTTTCGGCTAGTACCGCTATACTGATTAAGTGAGATGGTTTATGAATGATTGTGGTTAATCGGTTTATGTTTCGTCTTGCGTTCCCCATTTCAAAGTCATATTGTTTGAAGGGATTCGAGTTGTTAGATGTGAATTATACGTGCTATTTCCAAAATTCGAAGAAACTATCGTTATTTGTTGGAACACAAGCTTCTCTTTACTCACAAGTGGTTTACCGCGTCGTCGTGGCTGAGAGGTGTTCCTGGGTTCGGGCTGCAAACTACAGCGGTAGGTTCAATTCCTTAGCAGAGCCACTCAAGCTGAGAATGAGTCCGATGTTCTCACTCAGAACGCCTAGCTAGGCATAAACCGTAACAGGAATGACTGCTGATATGTTAGCTAGTAGCAAGGCGGTAATCTTCCTCTAGCTCACAATGGCGGGCGACTGCCTTAGTATGCTGGCTACCAAAGAAAGCTTTGGATGTGCTTATCTTGGCGCTCCAAGGGACAGAACAGCTAAATCAGCACATTTTCATTTGCTGGGATCCAAATGTCTGCTTTCGTTACCCGAATATCACGCAGTTGATATATGGATTGTTATTGCTAAAACAAGTGTGTGGTTAATGTAAATATCATATTGAGCATGCGGTTATCATTTATTACTCCAAATGCAGCAATATGATATTGGCCAAGGGGGCCTAACTGAAGTCACTTATTGATTGCCGAATAAATGTACCAATCGATTGTATTTGAAATAGACATGTTATTATAAAGTCGGCTTCTGAAGCGGCATGGATAGCGTATGGTATATCTTAGAGGGTAGATCACTGAAATAGCACAAGTGCTAACTTTTTATTTTAGAATGAAGTTGACGAAAATTACATGTTATTGTTTACCTCAATCTGAATATTCTAGACAGTTCTTTTCCATTGTAGCAGTAAGGAGCTAATAAAATGAGTGCTGAAAGAGAAATGCAGAGTTCGCGCGAGGTTGGCATAGAACTTTCTTCGTGGAGCTTTCCGCACTGAGCTTATAGTCCAATTACAAGCACGAGCATGAATTATGTCAACTGAATAAAGCAAGGAGGCTTCCGATATCGATCAGCTTCTCATAGATGTCTTATACATTCGACTTGGTTAAGGATTGTCAGAGCTTGCTGAGTACGCGTCTGCATTGACCACTGGCTTGAAGTGCCACAGTGGTCCATTAATTCAGTGCTGTTCTCTTTTCTGACGAATATGATACCAACTGGCTGACTTCCAAAATGCCTCTAATCACTCTAACTACTCACAAACCGTTATCATCAATTCGTTGCGCATATGTGTACACCGGCGTGATCAAAGTCCTTCACAACATGTGCAAAATGGTAGACAAAGGGCACTGCATCACGTTTCTCTATCATAAGCGAGTGTTATATAGTAGTCATGAGTGTCCTGCAAAACACACGTGGCCTTTAGTTTCAGCTAGGTGTGGGATTCACCAACTTTTCCATCTCTACAAGACTGAAGTCCGGATATCAGAGTTGTTGAGAGCATAGTAGCACTAATCTGATACCGTGGCATGCCACTGCAAGTTATTATATAGCTCAGATATGCGTCTAATCACTTTTAATAATGCTTAATAAAGTCTAATGGATTTAACATACCCTAAGGGTCAATGGACATCAAGAGTTTTCTTATTTCATGACGACTTTTCCACAACAAAGTTGAAGATGTTGAGAGAAAAGCAAGGCAAAGATCTCCCTGGTGTAGTGGATAGCAGGTCAGCTCCCGGAAGAAGACATAAAAATTCTACATGAAAATGTAGGCTAGAAACGTCCTATGTAAAAGCACAGGTAGATATCAAGTCTGATGTGAGAATTGTTAAATGTATTGCGTTGCTAGGAAGCTACTCCACGTATTCAGCGTGTTGCTTCAAAATACTTCACTTCAACTTATTTGGTTTCATTAGTCAATCGAAAATAACAAGAAATTAACAAAACTTTGGCAACGGAAAATGTAGCGGTTCCAGTGTCAAGCGCGCGAAAATAATTTAGCTTAAGTAGCTACTCTACAAGGGTCAGAATTTGGTGACGATTACAAATGAACGTCCGTTGAGCTGCGATTCATACCGCTTATTTTCGCCAGGCAGATCATCGTGAAATGGAACGAGTGCCGTTGAATGATGATAATATACCAATAACGCGCAATCTACAATATGCAATCTGATGAGAATATAACAAGTTTTGAGCTCTTAAGGTTCTAGTGCTATACAGGCTCCTATTTCGTCCTTAAGAGCATCAGTAGCACAGACCCTCGGTTCAGTGGATCTCTAAGGCTGAAAAACTCTTCTATAAAGGAATTGATGCCGAGTAATAAATGACCGTCGGTCAAGTGATATGAAACCCCCTAACACTGCAGAGACTAGCACTCTAGCCTGTGGCTGCTAAAGTGGATTATACCTCTCCAATTGAACGCTTCACAGACGTGTCAGTGTCACTGTGAGTGTGACTCATTGCCAGTGAACGTGCAGACGTTAGCATGTAAATGCTGGCGAGAACAGTACGAGCCAGCTGCGAGGCGATAAGCACGAGCCAACCGCTATGACATGTTTGTGGCTGTGCTTAGTTTGCAGCTAAGTAAGTTGATAGTCGTGAGCACGCGAATTAAGAAAATAACACTCATTCAAGAGATAACTTCCATATGAAAGCATTTTTAGTTGTGCATTCCACCCAATTTATGCAGATGAAGTCAAATGTATGGCGCATGCCTCAAAGATTGATCAATGCTGTAAATTTACAGAGCTTCAAATTGTAATCAGCACACTTTCATAATACATTATAGTGACATGAATACAACTCATTCTAATATGAGCATCTGGTAAGTAACCAAAATTTGACAAGACATTGATGTATAGGGTATCAGAAGAAAGCGTGAATCAAAGATTGTAAAGTGAAGTCACCAAGCACAATGTATCCAACATCACTGCTAGAATTCAATGACGGCAAATCAGAGGGTGTAGCATTTCCAGAAGACCGGAAGCACTGTTCTTCAAGAGCACGGACTATCAGTGTAGAAACATATTCTGCAAGTATGCAGACGAGATGCTGCGTCACTCAGGAAAAGAACAAATTCGTCCCCAAAAGATTCCCTTTGTGGAATAGATTAGATTGAGGAAAAAGTTTCTCAACAGCAGCGAAGCATTCATATTTTATCTTTGTTCACATAGTATCGGAACGATCAATGTTCGAAGCGTATCGTGACGTTGGATCGGGAGTGGGTCCACTTGGTCATCCGCGATCGGAGCAAACGTGGGGTTCCAAAAGGTCAGTTCCTCCATCACTCGCCCGCAAAAGTCCGTTTGGCAAGAAGATAACAATCTGCTGTTGGTGGAGTTTTGAAGGTGCTTGCTTTCCGAGTTTGTTGGGAATGGTGGTGTCATATCTGCCAAACTCACTGCGAGCAGTTGGACTGGATCTAGGTTGCGTCGAAGAAAAACTAGCCGACGTTGATTTTCTGAAAGAGCGCGCTATTTCAGCAAGACAATGCTGGACTGCCACTCCAAAGAGTAAGGACAAGCTCGAAAGAATGGAGGAAGTGGAAGTTTCGCCCCATCGGGCCTACAATCCACACGCCGCACCTTCCGAATGAAGTCTGATTTCCGCTCAATAGAGCATTTCCTACGTGAATTCCGATTCGAGACATTTCATAAAGTCAAGAAGGCATATTAGGAGGTTCTTGATTGAAAGCTCAAGGAATGGCGATTTTGAGCAGATCCGGAGGCATGCAGATCCATGGCAGAAGTTTGTGAATAATGATGGCCTTTGTTTCGAAGGATAATTGATTTTGTTGAACTTATTTGTAAGCTTTGAGTTTCGCGCGAGCGTCAGGCAAGTTTTTCCTCAACCTAGTATTCAAAGGACAGAGCTCTTCCCTTGAGGTACAAATACTTTTGCGACAGCTTAATCTTGGGAATTTCGAAAATGTTTTTTGGTTTTGAAGAAGAGTTTCTGTAGCTAGCACTTGGTTAATAAATCACCCCAAGTCGGATGATGGAGCTATCTGACATTGTGGTGATCGGCAGGCAGTCGAGCACATAGCTGTTACAATGAATTTTACCTCTTCTATCTACCGCTTTTTTAATAGACCCGCTCAAAATGATAAAATCTGATAAGGACATCATAATAATATTACAAGGATACCATTATAATTCGATAAGGATATCATCATAATCTGATAAGAATATCATGATAATCTGAAAAGGATACCGATATCAGATTACATCATTTTGAGCTGGTCTATAAAAAAGCGATCGATAGAAGAGGTATGATTCATTATAACAGCTACGTGCTCGAGTGCCGGTTACCACAAAATCAGGTAACTCCATCATCTGACTTGGGGTGATTTATTACTCAGCGTTGATTACCTTATAGGGGATTATTCAACCACAGGAGATCAGCTGAACAGAGGGAGGGTAATACTGATGAGTCCCAATAGACGAAACAGGCATCCGTCTACCACTGAACCTAACAGCTGGCATTTGAGATAAAATTTTTTTTTTCACACGCGTCGCGCGTAATCGAGGGATTTTCGTCATTTATGTAGAAAAAAATCTTCTTCGTTTCGTTTTTTTTTGCTTTTCACATACATCCCAGCGGACGTGTGAACTTTGCGGCTGCTATGATCTGACTTACTATACCTTAAAAACACTTTGCATAAGTGAACGCACACCAACACGGAGCAACTGTAGAAATTCTTGTATAGACAATCGGTAAACAGGTGATAGCAGGGCACACATCCAAAGCAGTAAAATAAAGGCAAAAGCGATAGAGGCGAGAGCCGTCGAATACCGAACGTAAAGCAATTCAACATGACAGCAACAGGACAACACGAAGTGCGGTAGGGAGATTTCACACACGTCATCACACGTGGATAGACCTTCCCAGCTCTTCTTGCTTAATAGATCTCAGTCGAGCACTTCTCCTCCCCGCCTCATGGAGGCGTCCGACTTCGCGCGGGTGCCTTTGTAACAAAGCCCCTTAATGACGGCAACACGGTGAGTATTTGAAGCGAGGCGCTCTTTGCTATGCAAAAGTAAACCACTCTATCAAGCTTTTCTCTATGCTACTATCAGGGAAGTACGTAACTAAATACATCGGATTTCATACCGACACTTTCTGAGTTTGAGGAAAATGAACGACATCAGGCCAGTTTTGCACTGATTGAATGCAACCTCGTGCAGGCTCATCAAGACGCCCCTTACGGAACGCTGCAGAGGCGTTGAAGGCACTGAGGTATGGTTTATACCAGTCATATCACATTGAGTTGGCAGAAAATTTTCTGGACCCTTTTTTGTGCAAGTTTGTCCCGTTTTTTTTCACAAACAAGAGCAAAGTATCCCATTCAACTTTAATTACTTCCTTCTACTTCCCGCCAATTCCATGATTCCTAATAACAGTTTATTGTGCCTTACTAAGTGTAAAAAAATTTTTCCGATGCTCACAGGCGTAACATTTGTAGAGGTTTACTTGGGCACTTGGACGGCCAGTCTTCACATGGCGGCTACTGCTAGTTTCGTACCGTAAACTGTAAGATATCGGCACCTGCGAGTGCATCTGATTTATTCTTCCTACAAACATGTTCGCCCAATGTGTGAGTGGTCCTCCTTGAGTGCGGGTTTAGCCACGTGCAGCTCACTCTATAGTTCGTTTTGTCCGTCTGTCGTCTGATCATCTTGATTTTTCTCCGGTCCGTCTGTGTTTCGCTGTCGACGTGAATTCTTCTGCAATCACGAAGATAAGACAAATTCTGTATATTTGAGCTGTGCAAGCCGGCTAGATGATGTCAGAGCAGACTACATCTCAGAAGACATTGTTTGAGCGCTCTGTAAGCTATTTGGAGCAGTTTTGATGACGTTGAAGTATCAGCCCACGTTTCTGCCGCATAACAGAGCGTTGAGAGATTGTCGACTCAAAAAGGTGAGGGCAAAGTTTGGGTCCTCTATCTGGTTGACTTTGTTCAGCGAGTAATGCTTGAGTGTAAAAGAACTTCCATTTGCATGTTAAGCGCATTAAGGGAGGCCATTATGACAAAAATTACAAATTCAAAATTGAAGAGATTTCAGCTATGAAAACATAATTTGAATTCGTAAAAAAAAAAATCAGAAAAGCCTTTTTCCCCAAGAGCTCAAATCCATTATGCAGACATCGAAAGGGGTCAAAACTTTCGAGGTCTAATATTCTTTTAATTGTCACAGTGCTACAAGAATCTTTCTAATAACCAAGTACATTGTTAGAAACTTAAGATTTGCCCTGTCTATATGATTATAAATTGCCTCCACTGATGGCAGATTGTATCCGGGAGGAGAAATGCTTGAAGTGAAACAAAATCTGATTTTCGGACTGTTATAAGAGCAAAAAAACAAGCCAATTAACAGATAGATCACCTCGTTCAGGTTCACGTTATTTCAACTATCGAATAATTGCCTAAAAATCATTTGCAAAACACTGAGTACGTTCCACCAAAGGGCTCAAACAGGGCGAGGATTAACGGAGAACAACCGTATCTCTCCATGTTCTCTTTGCATACGTAGCAATGAAATAAAGAACTCAAATGATATTACACATTTTATATGAGAAATGGGAGTCTGAAGTGCACTATTTAGTCATATAAAGTTGAGAATTATCGATGAGGTGGGATCTAACGCCAATAAAGAGCATTGTTTTTCGAAGAAATATTCATTGTTTTCATTTCTCAGCCAGCCTGACCAACTCTAATGTACTTTATTGCAATAAAGTGTATGAAAGCTGAATGAAATAAAAGAGAAATTCGAGATGAGTTGTGGGTATGTATAAACAGATTATCATTGAAATGTTCAAGATTCTAAACATAGTTTGATGTTTAAGTTGTTTTCAACTGAATTTTCCTTTTAAAATGTGGATTCTACGTAGCAGTTATGTTCTTCTGAAGTCTATTCCAGCATATTTGACCATTTATCGGCACAGTGATCCATTTGCTGACAAAAGTATATTTTCATTAGAAAACTACCGCATTAACCTTAGAGCGATCTCCGGGCAGCCTCTCTTCACGGGTCGTCCAAGCCGCCTGCCAACAGAAAATGGCGCCATCCGCAAAGGGATATAAGACGGGTATAAAATCTTGGTCGACGAGAGCTTATAGGACTGTATTCGTTCCGACACTGTCAAAGCATAGTCAATAAAGGTTGGAACAAGAGGCATATGGTATTCCCGAAAGAGTTCAATGACCCGTGACACGGTTTAGATTGGCACATGCAACAGATTTCCTTACAAAATCGTGTTTGTTCGACGGGCTCTGTCTCACCCAAAATCGCCCGATATGCGCAGAAGGATGGTCTTCATGGAAAGCTCGCCACAGCACACTCAGCAGTCAAATTGGATAAGAATTACGAATATCCCTTCGGTTACCCTTTTTGTGAAGGATGACTGTGAGCGAGGTACCTCCACTGATCTGGGATTTTTCATCTTAAAAAATAAGAAGTCTGTGCTGCGAGAAGTACACGCAAAATGCAGCCCTCAGTTCTCAAAAAGTTAGCTATGATGTTATCGGGTTTTGTTACTGTACCTTTTTCATGCTTTCTATCGCAATTTGAACTTCCAAAGGTAAAACTCCAGTGGCTTTTCTCCTGTGGGGATTACGGGCTCTGAGATGGGGACGACGGAACGGAAGATATTAGCGTAGAAGTCTTCCGTTATTAATTCTATATCATAGCAGGACTACGTTCACACCTGTAGAAGCTACTGAATGAATATGAAAATGCTAAAAGCGAAAACTGCGCGGCTAAATAGATATTCGAGAAAGAAGATACTCACCTGCAATCAATGTTATGGTTGATCTTGTTTATTAAATGTTAGATTTTCTCTTCGGGAATTGAAATACCTTAGAATTCTGCTCAGAAGAAAAGCTGCAGAAAACCTCTAAAGCTTATAGAACTTTTTGTAAGCCAACTAGAAATGTTAGGGCCTTATATGAGGACTAATTAGAGTCAAGTCCATTTGCCAAATTATTGCTGCCGTCTCGGTACACCTTATCAAAATAAAACACCTAATAAAATAAAAATTTTTGCCTTACCAACAAGTCGATTATATTTATCTTCTATTTCATACAGTTTCCATACACTTTAATCCATAAAGCACACAGAGTTCATCATGCTGGCTCAAAATTGGAAAATAACGAATGGTTCGTCAAAAAATAGTAGTGTTCATTGTGTGAGATCCCACTTCGTCTATAATTTTCAACATTATGTGGCTATTAATGCTTCCCAGATTCTCATTTCTCGTAAAAGTGCGTAATATCATCCAAATTATTTATTCATAGCTAAGATATGCAAAGAAGAGATGGAGAGATACAGTTCTTCTCCGTAATCTCAGCCCTGGTTGAGCCCTCTGGTGAAAGTATTTTTTGTATTAGTTCATGAGTGAGACTGCTTTGGATTGGTTTTAGTTTTATGGGTGATTGTACTATTGTAGTTCGGTTTTGCTGCCTATTATGAGCGGGTGTGTTGTGTGCTGTAAGGGTCGCTCGATTGTCTCAATTATTCCTGCCACGAGGGTCTTTTACTATTTATTAGATGAAGTACAATGTTGATCCTGAGACCGAAGCATATTCATCGCCGTGACAAACAATCTATATCAAATAACAATTAGAACATAACCACAGTTGAGGAAACAACAATCACGACATGCAAAGCAGTGTTAACAGTTCATGATGAGAGCCTAAGTGTAAGATGCGTCGAACCCTAGATCTCCAGATGAATGAGAGGATGTACACATTGTAATGAGCATTAACCATACACATAGGCAATATACAACGACATGAACTACAGTACGCTATTATTAGGATAATTTAGAGCAAAGAGAAGTTACAGCCGAGCTCCAAGTAGCGTCTGTAGACGAATAGAACTGCTGTGGGCTTGACTTTTGCCCAAGATTCTGTTTCGATTTGAACTTTGAATAGCTGTTCAGCACAACACTGCCCAACACATACGAGAAACATTTTTTGGTTGCCAGGTAAGTGGTACGTATCTTTTGTCTTGCACGGACACCCGGCCGACAGGTGTTTGAAGAGAATGCATCGGTCAGTTGATGTGAGAAACACGACCGGGATATATGACTCACTGCGCAACGAACAACCATAGTGCTTATCTCTAATCTCTGTAAGCATATACTTTATAGTCTACAGCATGAGAGATAAAAAAAATTAGCGGTGATTTCGCTTAGGAACTGCTATATTTTTTAATGTTACAAGGAATTTTAGCAAATATTCGACAACTGAAACGCTGTATTCATCAACTGAATGTAAACGATGCATTCAATCTGTTAAATGGCTTGATCTTTTACACAATAACAGTCGAAATAAGATTTTGTTCCACTTTTTCCTTTTCTTTCAAGAGATCAAAGATCACTTGATAGCTGAAATCTCTATTTACTTCAGTCAGTATACATTTAAGCCAGAATGGCTTCTTAACGCGCTCTAACATAAAAATAAAACTTTCTTTTACATAGAAGTACTACTCGTTGAACAAAGCTTCTCCTCTAGATTTTTGGAAATTGTTCTATAGCTCAAGTATCGACTATTCTCCTAATAGCTTTGCTTTTTTGAAACAACTCGTTTAATGTATTATAGCATCAAAAGAAGATTACGGCTCGCAGTTTCCGGTATGTTACAAAAACGGCGGAGACTCAGGCCAATGTCGTGAAATACCCACTTTCGAGTGCGAAACCCAACCGTCTTTTGATTGTTACAGCGCTCCAAGAAGTCTTCTCTAATAGTCAACCAAATCTTTGAAATCTCTCAGATTTGCGCTATCCAACAGATTTGTCTATAGACAAAACTTTAGCCGGCCAGAAATCCTCAAATATGAAACGAAATTTCGTTTTGACAATAGCAGCGTAGAAATAAGCCATTTGATAAGCTATTGAATGAATGTCAAAAGTTTGATAGAATCTCATTCTTAGTCTTAGTCTTATAGAATAATCAAAAACTGAGCGTAATAAGTGAAGCGCTCATGGCTCACAAAGGCTTCCATTCCTCAGGTGGTTGTGTTGTCTGGGAAGATAAGCAGCAATGAATCGATACAGTGGAGCCCACCGTGAGTCACTGTAAAAGCCAGATGTGCGTTCAATCACTTCAAGCGAAGCTAGAAATGAAGACAAATGCATTGCGCATCCCTGAGGATTTGATCAACGCTAAGAGCTTTGTCCTCTATCCTTTATTCCCAAATTACTGGCACATCAAATCAGACCATATCTCATACAGTAATACCGTAAAACAAGAGCAATATATATGATTGTTCATCGCCATTTATACTCTTTCTATCAACCGCTTTTTCATAGACCCGATCAAAATGATGTGATCTGACAAGGATAGAGCACGTTTTAAGCTGTTAGGCCTAGTGCTATACAGATACTTGTTTAATCCTAGTGGGGGCCCATTGGTAGCACCCTCTTTCGGTTCAGCCGATTCCCTGAGCTTGAATAATCCTCTATAAAGGAATCGACGCTGAGTAATGAATCATCTCAAGGCATTCTGGTGACTGGCAGTCGAGGTCGTAGTTGTTACAAGGAATCATACCTCTTCAATCGATCGCTTTCATAGATTCGCTCAAAATTTTATCTGTAAGAATATCGCACGTTTTGAGCAGTTAGGTCTAGTGCTATATATTCATCTGTTTGTCAGATAACTCCATCAACTGACTTGAGGCAATTTTGGTACTCACGTCGATTCCTTTATAGAGGATTATTTAAGCTCAGGGAATCAGTTGAGCCGAGGGAGGGTTATACTGATGAGCTTCAATAGGACGAAACAGGTACCTGTATAGCACTATACCTAGCAACTCAAAACACGTTATATCGTCACCATAAATTCAACAATCTGTAATTTATAACAGTAGTTTTCAATAATATGCAACTTACGGCAGCATATTATATTTACGTACAATATAGAAGCAAAAACAATAGTACATTTCAAATAATACTACAAGACAATCAATTCCATACAAGTGCAGTGGATAGTTATGAAATATCTGCTTCTTTTTATTACAAAGCATCTATGTAACATCGCTGAGATTACAGAGATGTGCGGAATCATAACATATCCAGTAGAAATACGTTTAACATTTGGCACATTTGGTATTTGTTTCTATAGCATGCTCTTGAGCATAAAAGGAATCTTTTTAAGCCGACATCTTTTATAGCACTCACATCGGCGTTGATTTTTCAGTGAGACCTTTCGAGAACGCCGCGAGTTGTAGAGGAGAATTGTCTCCTAGATAACTGACATAAGTTGCCCCCTTAACACTTTAAATGTGATTCGTTCTATATTGGGCTGTACATTCTATGAGCTATTAGCAGCAGTGTGTTATAGACGGAATGACAGAGAATACGCATTCACCTGAAGAAGGGAAATACAAATTATGCAACTAAGAAGTAGCAAAATGCAGGCACCATTTTTGGTCCTTCTAATGGATGGAGTGTAGACAGCCATCAGGTCAGTGAGGTCCACAGACCTCTTCTTCTCGTTGTAGTTTTCAACAACTCTATACTGCTTCGTGTCCGAATTTACGTCGAAGCCCATGCTTTCGAAAGCAGCTGAACTTCTCTGTTGTCAAGCCACTTAAGTACCTTTTTCGATTTTGCACTGCTGAATAAGCGAGCGCAATTGATGAGCAAATCTGCAGCGCCCCTATTGAGCGCCACTGGTTAAGCAGTCGCTCTGATTCAAAAATTTTGTTGGCGACGAAATTTTTTTAGACGATGAAAAGCGTTCGACTGCACTAGCCTGGCTTTCTGCCTAACAGCGAGCATTTTTCAACTTCAAGGATAAAAAGTTTACAATACTATTGCTGTCACTATGATAAAGAAGTTTTGACTTTTCCAACAATCTGACAACATTCCAGCTAGTGATTTCTTTGTATTTTCGAATTAACTTATTATTTTGTCTAAACTACCTATATGAGCAATATATTAAACTTTATATCATAGTGTCTTGATCGGGCCAGCAAGCCCACGATCGTTTCGTGCACAGAGACGGCTAAATATATCATCGGACTGTTGGACGAGCCCAAGAGAGACAGATCATTTATTCACTGTTTAACATGTTTAACTATCTTTGTATTTATTTCATACTTTCATTTGGCTACTTTTGATACGTGATAATTCGTTCTGCAGAGAAAGCAATAAAAGCTCACCTTGCCAACTTCTCATAACTGGAAATAATTTGCACTTTCAACTTGTTCCACAGCTGAGAGCATGCATGTGCGCAACTGGTTCATTTCACGTAAATCAATGATAAATGTATACTCTGTATCATCGTTGTAAAACCTCTGTCATCAATAAACCTTTATGCTTGGCTTCCGTCTGGTCGAGATTTCGGTTACTGTTCCACTGTATACCATCACATTTTGTTATATCTCAAAGAGTTCCGCTGCAAGGCAATCAAGAAAACTCTCTTGTGGCAAAACACGCTCAAACTCGCAATCTATGATTTGCTAGGTATACTTTGACAAGTGACTCAAATTTGGCGCGTGTGGCTCTGATGAAGCGAGAGATAGCACCGAACAAGCGCAAACCGAAATGTAGCCACGAAAGAAATTCAGCGTAACAAAACCTAGGAAAGATGGTTGAAAACATTCCCAAAGACTAGTTGCGAATATACATGATATGTTTATCCAAAATACTTATCTCTAATATTTTCTAAACATTTCAATGCTATCCTGTTCATACTTATTTCTATCCCAATTATATCTATCCCCATTCCACCCTTTCCATGACGTCTGCTAACCACTGTACTACTCTAAGACTTCTGTTTCTGCTATCACCTGGGCTTATGACACAGAGTCTCAATTCTGTCAGCAAACATGGTCATTGGGTTTGTTTTAGTAAGCACTATAACGGCATTTAGAGCAGTTAAGATGACACCTATTGGATATGAATATTTCACGATGCGAGCATTTTGTTCCATTAATTTTTTAGCACTGTAGTGGTACTAAGAATTTGATCTTTCAAAAGTATTCACATCCGTCAAGGATACGCTGCACTTGCCTAGGTTACCGTTGAAACTAATAAGAGTGAATAAAAATTCGTGTCAATGTAAGCCTTGGATGATTTGTATGAGGCCATAATCGTAAGGGTCCTCGGGATTTGGCAAAAATATGTTACCTCGTGG